>JAPFFP010007803.1:0-17465 GCA_026153255.1 Solanum medicagineum
CTCCTCTATTGCAGGTTGAGCTATTTCTAACTGAAGACATACTGCAAGCTCTTGTGGTCGGTGAACATGTTCACATACACTCCATACAAGTTGGCACCAGGTTGTAAGTGCAAACACTACCATTGCAAACACAATATCATGGGTTCGATAGTTCCTCTCATGGATCTTAAGTTGCCTACAAGCTTAGGATATCACCTTCCCTCTCTGCATCAGCACGCATCCCAATCCAAATATCGAAGCATCACAATAGATCACAAAGTCCTTTATTCCATCGAGCAAGGTTAGACCTGGTGCATAGTCAGTCCAGTCTTCAACTCCTAGAAACTCTTCTCACATTCATCGAACCACTGAAACTTGGCCTTTTTCTGAGTCAACTTAGTCAATGGTGCGGATAGGGAAAAAAATCCCTCAATAAATCTGTGGTAGTACCCTACCAACCAAAGAAACTTCTCATGTCATTTGGAGAGGTCGGTCTGGGCCAGTTCTTAACCACTTCAATCTTGTTAGCATCTACTCGAATACCATCAGTGGAGACAATATAGCCTACGAAAATCACCGACTTAAGCTAGAATTCACATTTTGAAAATTTTTGCATATAACTTTTGGTCATGAAGGGTATGGAGAACAATTCTGAGGTGATTGGCATGTTTCTCTTCATCTCTCGAATACACCAAAATGTCGTCGATGAACTCAATCACAAACATATCAAGATACAGTCTGAACACCCTATTCATCAAATCCATCAAGGCTACAGGTGCATTCATTAGCCCAAAGGACAAAGAGCTCAAAATGGGCATATCTAGTCCTAAAGGTGGCCTTTGTATCACACTCCCTACTTTCAATTGATGGTAGCTAGATATGAGGTTTATCTTTGAGAAACAAGAGGCACCCTGAAGTTAGTTAAATAAGTTATCTATCCTTGGAAGAGGATGTTTGTTCTTTATTATGACCTTGTTCAGTTTCCTATAATCAATACATATTCGAAGAGACCCATCATTCTTTCGCACAAATAGGACAGGGGCACCCTAAGGAGAAATACTCGGCCATATAAAGCCGTTCTCTAACAAATATTTCAATTGTTCTTTCAACACTTTCAACTCAGCAGGGGTCATCCTATAAGGTGGAATTGACATAGGCTGAAGAACATCAATCCTAAAGTTCATCTCCATATTACGAGGGACTCTAGGCAGATCCTCAGGAAACACTTTCGGAAACTCATCCACAATTAGAACTGACTCAAGAGTAGGAGATTCAACATCATCAGATTTCACTCGCACGAGGTGATAGATACAACCCTTAACACTCATCTTTCTAGATCTAAGATATGAGATAAACTTTCTTTTAGGTGCTACAGAATCATCCTTCCACTCTAGAACTGATTCATTCAGAAATTGGAACTTAACTGTTTGGGCTCTGCAATCAATGGAAGCACAACAGGCGTGTAGTCCATCAGTGTCAAGGATCAAATCAAAATCAGTCATATCTAGCTCAATTAGATAAATGATAGTATACCTATGATGGATGGACACTACACAAGCTTTATAGACTCTCTCAGCTCGAATAGGCTCACCCACGGGAGTAGAAACATCAAAAGGTTTAAGAAGACTCTTAGGGGTTCTATCAAATCTACTGGCCATAGAAGGAGTTATACAAAATGTGGCACAAAGATCCATTAACACATAACAATCAATAGAAAAGACTCAAATCATACCCGTCACACCATCTGGGGAGTTCTCCTAATCATGTCTACTACCCATGGCATACAAACGGTTCTCTTCTTGCACCTGACGTAGTACATCTCTTATTTCCCTTAGCTAGTAGGGCTACTACAGAAGATTGAACTTGGTCAGCCCAAAATGGATAACTCTCTCCAATAATGACCTGCTTGGCAACAGTTGTAGCATACATCACTCCCCTCGTGACCTTTACCCATGTGTAATTTACCACATGTACCATATGGTGGTTTACCTCGTGAACCTTGAGCCACACTAGCTTGAGACTAAGACCCACAAGCTCTAACATTCTATAACCTTTGATCATTTCAGACTCTAGGTGCTGGTGTACTAGCAGATGATGGTGCTAGAAATCGGTTACCATTGCCTTTCTTCCCAACCTAATGGCGGGATGTTTTACCTTTCTTGCTTATAAACTCATAGCTATCATGCTGCCTCTTCTCATTATCTTGTTGTACAAAGATCACCAGCCTTCCAACGTCCATATCACTCATAAGCAGCTCCCTTCCTATCTCTCTTTGGACATTTATTAACCCATTAACATACATTCCCATTCTCTCCCTCACATCAGCAACCATGTCTGGAGCATAGCAAAATAGTTGTGTAAACTTTAGGCCATACTTTTGTATAGTCATAGAGCCCTGCTTTTCAAGAACTCTCTTACCTTTGCCTTTCTTCACTCCCAATGGAAGAAAAGTGCTAAGAAAGCTTCCTCGAACATAGGCCAATTCAGCACAGGGGCATCTTCTCCTCTACCTTTCTTCCATTGATCATACTAAAGTCTGGCCACACCCTTGAGTTGGTAAGCAACCAGTTCCACTCTATCAGCATCAGTCACATGCATCACTTGGAACACTCTCTGAAGCTCCTCCACATAGTTGTCAAGATCCTCAGTAGATGCAGACCCTGTGAACTAAGGCGGATTGATCCTCAAGAATTTCCGAACTCTAGAAGTGTCATGGGCATCCTGTCGACTAGCACCTTATCTTGCAGTAGGTGCTGTGACCACTTGGGATAGAGTTTGAATAGCATGCTGAATCTTATCATTGGAGACCTCATCTTTGGGGGGCTGCGCAAAAGGGACAACTTGTTCTATAGCTTCCTGACATCCTTGAGACTTAGGTGGGTTAACATGCTGTCTGGCGGGGCATCCCCTACATCTAATGGTTTTTCTGGGAGGCATGATCATGATTTTAGAAGGTGCAAAGCATGACTTAGAACAGAACTTTCATAGAGTATAAACTCTATAGCACGATTTAGAATATGAATGAAGTGAAACAATTCCTAATGTCTGATAGCCTCTTTCTTATCAAGTGTGGTCGACAACACACCCATAAACAAGACTCTAATAGACGCGCTCCCTAGGATACTTAAACTCGTGCTCAGATACCAAGTTTGTCAAACCCTAGGAGGGTACACAAGATGTGGTCGACCCCCAGAGACTATTGCTAGTCCCCAAGCAAAGCATTTGGCCTTATCCCAATTATTCAATAAATAAGCTCTACTATCAGCAGAAGACACAAAGGATGTAGATGGGCACATCTATCAAATCTCTATTAATAATATAAATGAAAGGCTAGTAAAAAGAACTAGCTCACAGTCTTAATAATCAACATCCAACTCTAGTCTATGAAGCCTGTATCACTATTAGGTGGTACCACTGACAGACCATTGCTACCTCAATCAAAATAAAGCTAAGCAAAGTCTAACTAGTAAGATGAATATAGAAGCAATAAATCCTTCCTAAATAGGGGAGACTCACCAATCATCTGAACATCTAAGATCCTTAAAGACGCATCTATTGATGATCTCTAATCCCTATATCTTCATCATAAAATGATGCAGTGCCAAATGACATTAGTACGTGGAATGTACAAAATGTAAAATAGTTTAATATAACTGAAACGTGTAGAATAATATATAAACGACAATCAACTCATTATAATAACAATCAACTTGTCAAGTGTCCATCTAAAGCAAAAATAAAGAGTAGACAAATGACCCATCAAATCAAATCAGACTCATCTTAGATGGACTCATCTCAACTTATGTCATCTCATCTCGACTCAGAGTACTCAAGGTGAGAATTTTCTGTGAGTTTCTCTTATCAAACAATAGTCACTTATGAGACAGTGATTGTACAACAATCACGCTGATTTTACTGTTGCTATTGTGTGCTTGCCAGGCAGGGAGCGAATCGAATCTACTAGGGACCACTAGCAAATAAAACTAGTCCTCTATTATTTCAAGGACTCTACCAAGAGGGAGCTGCAATGTAATATGATGGTTCAGATCCTCAACTATGCTTGTCTATGTAGTTTGATGAGTGTGAGTTGTCTTACTTTTTCAATGCTTGATACTCCTCCCAAGACTCAGTGCTCATAAGACAATTAATCCCATCAAATCATCTCGATCAACATATCTCCAATCAGCATCATAGAGGCACTCATCATTCAATTAGTCTCATAGGGACTCTCATCATCTCATCAATAAATGTCTCAATCGATCGCTCAAGTCTTAGAATAATCTTTAGGGAACAATCGAATAGACAAATCATTAGAGTTCATTTATGAAGACTCATAGGACTATCAACTGCTATCAATCTATCATCGTTCTCACATTCACAATCACAATTACAATCGACATTCTCAGACAAGGTTCTGGAATCAATCAGTATCTTCTTTCATGCATGTTTTTAATAATTAAACATACAAAGTTTATGCAGTATCTCATGAAAAATATTCAATTCAAGAAAACAAGTTTACGATGATTATCAACGTATGAAAATATATGTAATAAATAAATCTTCTCAAGGAAATAAACATGAATTATACATGTAGACTCAAGAACTCTCAATTCACTTCTAATACCATCTATCGGGCACATGAGAGAACAATCTCATGCTTTTAGTTTAGCCTTACATACCTAGGATGAAGTTTTAATGATCAGTTTTTAAGAATTCCCCTTTATGTATTAGAGGTATTTGTTGGACATGTTATGTATCTCTAATATGAGCTTGACTCCTTATCTCTTAATTATGATTTTATGCAAGTTTTTCCCTTAGCCCCTTTGCCCCTATTTATATCTGTTGCATGCTTCTATGACCAATGATGTGTAATGATAAGTTAAGAGGCTTGCTTGGGGTTCGTTCAGGTTCCCCATTCGTCGTCTCTCGTCTAGGACCTAGGCTTGGGTCATGACAAAATTGGTATCAGAGCACTAGGTTGATAGATCCTTGGAGTCCTATACACCACGTTAATTAGAGTCCTATTCATGGTTGTAAAGCATGCCATGACTATGAGTAGGAGGCTATAAGTCGTTTTAGGAAATGCTTCCCTTCTTTATGTTCTAAGTGGTACTAAAGAGTTGTGGTAAGTTTTTCCCCCCAAATGATTGTTCTTTGCTATGGTAGATCATGCGAAACACTCAAGGAAGAAGGGCCCAAACTCCTGAGGAGCAACTTACGAATGGTGAGCTCCAGGGTGCTCTCACCATGCTTGCCCAAGTTGTGGCCAACCATGTCAACCAAAGGCCCAAGCCCCTCATGTTACTACAACGGGAGCTAGGGTAAGAGATTTCATGAGGATGAATCCTCTGGTATTCTATGAGTCAAAGGTGGATGAAGATCCACAAGAGTTCATTGATGAGGTCTACAAGATCTTGAATATCATGGGTGTTAGGCCAAATGAAAAGACAGAGTTGGCAGCGTACCAACTTATAGGGGTAGCCCAAATATGGTATGATCAATGGAAGAGTGAGAAGGGAATTGGTAATGTGGTTCTTTGGGAGGAGTTTAAATTAGCTTTCCTTAATTAGGTTTTCTCTCTTGAGCGTAGGGAAGCTATGTTGGTAGAATTCAAGAACTTGAAACTAGGTGCTATGAGTGTGAGGGAGTATGCCCTCATGTTTAATCAACTTTCAAAGTATGCTCCTCATTTGGTGGCTGATCCTAGATCTAGGATGAATAAGTTCGTGATGGGGTTTCCGACTTGGTAAGTGAAGAATGCTGGTTTGCCATGCTAATTAGTCACATGGACTTGTCTCGATTGATGACCTATGCCGAGCAAATGGAGGAGGATAAATTGAAGAAGAGAAGGGGGTATGAGGCCAAGAGAACCTGATTTGAGGGTAAATTCCAAAAGAGTGCTAGATTTCATCAAAGCCAATGGCCTTCTCATGCTATTAATAGGGGGTTTTGCCAATTATTTCCCTAGGCCTCAAGGTGTTGGTGGAGTGGCTCCTATTGATGTATGTCCTAAATGTGGAAGAAGCCATGGAGGCCCATGTTTGGGAGGGTCTAATGCATGCTATGAATGTTAGAAACTTGGTCACATAAAGGTGGATTGTCCAAAAAACCGTGGCAAGGGACGGGTGCAAATATTGTTCCATTGGATAGAGGTGGTCCTTAAGGTGGTTCCCCAAGGCATAATCGGTTTTATGCTCTTCATAGGAGGCAAGGGGTTGGTGAGGTTCCCAATGTTGTTACTAGTATGTTGAAAGTCTTTGACTTTGACGTATATGCTTTGATTGATTTCGGTGCCAATCTTTCCTTTGTTACCCTTTTATTACTATAAAGTTCCAAGTTGACCCTGAGTTGTTGCATGAGCCATATGAAGTGTCTACTCATATTGGTGCCTCTATTTTTGCTAGGAAAGTTTTTAGGAGTTGTCCTATTTGCATTTTGTATAAGTTTTTGCTTTGTGATCTTGTTGAATTAGACATGGTTGATTTTGATGTCATTCTTAGGATGGATTGGTTGGATGCCTACTATGCTTTACGGTCAAGTTTCAATTCCCTAATGAACCCATCCTTGAGTGGGAAAGTGAAGATGTGGTGGTCAAGGGTAGATCAATTTCTTGCATTAAAGCCCGTAAGTTTATCTCTAAGGGGTGTCTTTATAGTCTTGTGAGGGTTAGAGATATGGAGTCTAAAGCTCCTTCCATAGAGTCGGTTCCAGTTTTAAATGAGTTCCTTAATGTCTTCCCAAATGACCGTCCTGGCGTTCCTCCCAAAAGGGAAATAGATTTTGGTATAGACCTCCTTCCCGATACTCAACCTATCTCTATTCCCCCTTATCTTATGTCCCCGGTGGAGTTGAAAGAGTTAAAGGAGCAATTGAAAGATTTGTTGGAGAAGGTATTCATTAGACCTAGTCAATCACCATGGGGTACTCCGGTGTTGTTTATGAAAAAGAAGGATGGGTCTTTTAGGATATGTATTGACTACCGGCAACACAATAGGGTCACCATCAAGAATAAATATCCTCTTCCAAGGATTTATGACTTTTTTTACCAATTGCAAAGGTAGCTTCTTCTCTAAGATTGATCTTCGGTCCAGGTATCATTAAGTGAGGGTAAGGGAGTGTGGTATTCCCAAAATGGCATTCCAGACTAGATATGGGCATTATGAGTTTGTTGTGATGTCTTTTGGGTTTACCAATGCACCGGCCATCTTTATGGATCTAATGATTTAGGTCTTCAAACCTTACCTTGATTCCTTTGTTGTGGTCTTCATTGATGGTATTTTGATCTATTCACATAGTAGGGAGGAGCATATGGGGCATTTGAGGGTTGTGTTGTAAAGATTAAGGGAGGAGCAATTGTATGCCAAATATGACAAGTGTGAATTTTGGTTGATGGAGATTGCATTCTTGGATCACGTGGTGTTGAGGGATGGTATAAAACTGGACCCTTAGAAAAGTGATATGATTAGAAATTGGCCTAGACAAAGACCCTGTCAGATATTAGGAGCTTTTTGGGCTTAGCAGGTTATTATAGAAGGATTGTGAACGGATTCTCCTCCATTGCTTCCCCTATGACAAAATTGACTAAAAATAAGGTTAAGTTTGTGTGGATCGATGAATATGAGAGGAGCTTCCAAACATTGAAAGACAAGCTTGTGTCCACTCCTATATTGTCACTACCGAATGGGCTTGAGGGATTTGTGGTGTATTGTGATGCTTCCCTAGTTTGTTTGGGTTGTGTATTGATGCAAAAGGGTGATGTTATAGCTTACGCTTCTGGGCAACTCAAGGTACATGAAAGGAACTACCTTATCCTTTATCTAGAGTTCGCTGTAGTTGTGTTTACATTAGAAATTTAGCATTACTACTTGTATGTGCTGTATATGGATGTGTTCACCGATCATAACAGCCTCCAATATGCCTTCACTCAGAAAGATCTCAACTTGAGACGAAAGAGGTGGTTGGAACTTCTTAAAAACTATGATATGAGTGTGCACTATCATCCGGGTAAGGCAAATGTGGTGGCAGATGCTTTGAGTAGGGTGTCTATGGGTAGCCTAGCCCATGTTGATAGTGGTGATAAGGAGATGGTTAGGGAGGTGGATCAATTGGTTAGATTGGGGGTTAGGTTGGAACAGGTTGGTGATGATGGTGTTGCGGTTGTTGATGGGTCTAGTCTTCATTGGTTGATGAGGTGATAGCAAGACAAGATCCTAAGTCCTCCTTGCTTTAATTGAAGGCCTTGGAGAAAGAGGGAAAAGTAGAAGTTTTCTCCAAAGGGGGAGATGGGGCCAATAGGTACCAAGGTAGGTTGGGTGCGCCTTGTGTTAATGGTTTGAGGAAGAAGATCATTGATGAGGCCCGTAATTCTTCTTATTCTATCCACCCCGATTCTACCAAAATGTATAGAGACTTGAGATATGTTTATTGGTGGGGAGGCATGAAGAGGGACATTGGCAAATTCATTTCTGGTTGTCATAGTTGTCAACAAGTCAAAGCCAAACATCAAAGGTCGGGTAGCCTAACTCAAGACATTCAGATTCCTAATTGGAAGTGGGAAGTGATTAATATAGATTTTGTGGTTGGGTTGTGCAAAACTAGAAAGGGCTTTGATTACATTTGAGTGATGGTTGATAGGATGACGAAATTGGCTCAATTTCTACCCGTTAAGATCACATGTGGGGCTGAAGAGTATGCAAGGTTGTACATCCATGAGTTAGTGAGGTTACATGGGGTACCTTTGTCTATCAAATTGGATCGTGGTTCACAATTCACTTCACACATTGAGAGGTATTTTCAAATGGGTCTTGGTTCAAAAGTTCACCTTAGTGCGGTCTTTCAGCCCCAAATGGATGGCCAAGCTGAAAGAACCATTCAAACCTTTAAAGATATGCTTAGTGAATGTGTGATGGAGCTGAGGGGTAGTTGGGATGGCCATATTCCTTTGATTTAGTTTACCTACCACAATAGCTATCACTCTAGCATTGGTATGTCTCCTTTTGATGCTATTTATGGGAGATATTGTAGATGATCGGTTGGTTGGTTTGAGGTTGGAGAGGTGGCTTTATCGGGACCAAATCTGGTTATGGAGGCTCTCGAGAAGGTTCAAATGATTAGGGAAACATTGAAGACGGCCCAAAGTCGTCAAAAGTCCTATGCCGATTTGAGAAGAAGGGACCTTGAATTCAAAGTGGGTGATTGGGTTTATTTCAAAGTTTCTCCAATGAAAGGTATGGTCCATTTTGGTAAAAAGGGGAAGTTGCATCTAAGATATATTGGTCCTTATGAGGTCTTGAGGAGGGTTGGCGAGGTAGCTTATGAATCGAAGTTGCCTAATGAAATGAATTTGGTTCATCCAGTGTTCCATGTCTCTATGTTAAGAAAATGTGTTGGTGATCCTAATGCTATTGTGCCTCTTGATGTTGTGGGTGTTGTTGAGGATATTGTCTTATGAGAAGACTCCAGTTCAGATTTTGGCAAGTGAAGAGATTGAGGAATAAGGAAGTGGCATCCGTTGAGTTTCTTTGGAGGAACCAACAAGTCAAAAGTGCTACATGGGAGGCCAAAGCGGACATGCAAAACTGGTATTCTTATCTTTTCCATTCCACTCAAGCGTAAGGTACTAATTATAAGTCCCGTATGTGATTTTAAGTCTTGTATTTCATCCCCTTTGTCATTCATATGCATTCATCTTTAAGTTGGCAATTTTATGATGATTTTACACTTATGTTGAGATTTTGAAAATGGTGTTTTAATTGTAATATTGCACTCTTGTTGGGGCTGATTTCTTTATGATCACTCTTGTCTTGTATGTCTCTTTTACATTCGTGTTCAATGTTCCCAAGGGGAAAATATTGAAATGACCTCAAAAAGTGCCCGAAAATGTGCCTCGAAATGCCTAGAATTTTACATTCCAGTATCTCAAAATCTGTGCATGATATCAAAAATCAGACTTCGTATTCTTGTTCAGGGGGTGAAATATAAGGGGAAAGGGTCTACCTCGATTTAAGAGTGAAATATTAGCAGTTATAATTTTTCAAAGTGTGATTTCCAAAGAGCAATCCGCGTCGATTCCGCGACGTGCCTCTGTGTAAAAAAGTGCCTATTTTTTATTTTGGTCCAAGACATCTAAATCTTGGGCCTAAGTGTTCCCAAATGTGTTTTTACCTATATTAAGTCATATTTCACGTTCATATCATCCTAAACATTCCCCAATACAAACTCAAACACTTAGCCATATTTTCACTCCCAAATTCAAGTCTCAAACACTCATCTGGAACTAAGGATTTCCTTTAAGTTTCTTCTTCAAGCTTCAAGTCTCCATGTCCAATCTTCACCAAGTTTATCCCCAAGATAAGGTATGTGGGTTTCATTCATGGGTTCCTTTCACCCATGATACCCAAACCTTCTTCTACTCAAATTGCATGATTTAAAGTTGATTTACAAATGGGTCTTGCTTATTATGAAGTTCACTGCACACTATGTTAAAGCTATGTGAAATTGTGACTGTTTTGCTATGTTTTGAACTATAAATCTTTGATATTTTGTAAGATTTGAAGAGGCATTTTGATGTATGTTGCTTGAGGATGTTGCAAGGTGTTGATTGATAGTTTTACGATGGACCTTCTTGCATGATTTCATCTCTATATTTCATGGTCATATACTAGCATTACACACCCTCTAAGTGTTTGATAAAATGTCCGGATGTAGTTTCTTGAGGAGTTGAAGGTCCAAAGCATGAGATATGATATGATTGACTATATGATGATAAAATGATCTTACCTACATGAAATATACTCTATGTAGAGTGTTGCATTAGACCATGCTCGATCCGGGGGTCAAGAGCCCGGATAACCGAGGTGGGGGTTTGTACTCATCAACCAAGGTAGCGTTTTGTACTCATGAACCATGTGAGGATTTTGTACTTCGCCACCGTGGGGATAAGGTGTGATTATCATCAACCATGTGAGGGGTTTGTACCACATCACTGGGATGATAGGGTGAAACCATCGTCAATCAACTGAGGCGTTTGTACCTTGGAAATCTAGCTTGGTCTCTTATACACATATGATATCCTATATGAGCATGAACTACTTAAGCATGTTTTACTTATGCATTGATCATGCATGCCATATTGTTATATTATTCCTATTGCCTATAATCCATTCAAACTTACTAACACATATTCTTGCCTACATGATATCACCATGTAGGAACTATTGCCCAAGTTGATTATCCTTGTCCACCACGTAGCTAGTTCGATACTACTCAAGATAGTTGGTGAGTTCTCCACTTCGGGGACCTTAGTCTATGTTGCTCTTATTATGTATTGAGACATTCTTCTTATTTGTCTATTTTGACTGTGAACGTGAGCCCGGTTGCTTTGTCTTGGCCCCCGCTCTTATCTATATATTAGAGGTGTTTGCTTGGACATGTTATGTATCTATGATATGAGCTTGACTCCTTATCTCTTGATTATGATGTTATACAAGTTTTCCCCTTAGCCTCTTTGCCCCGATTCTTGCCCTTTATGTCTTCTGCATGCTTCCTCGACCAATGATGTTTAAAGATAAGTTAAGAGGCTTGTTTGGGGTTCCTTCGGGTTCCCCATTTTCTGTGTCACGTCTAAGCCCTAGGCTTGGGTAGTGACAAGTCTCAATATTTAAATGATCAAATTAAATCAATTTAAGGTTACTATGAAAGAAACTAGCTCAAAATAATATCCAATCAAGTAAATCGATTCTAGTCTATGAAGCCTCTATCAACTATTCAATAGTGCTAAAGACAGGTCCATGGCTACCTTAAATCAAAAGAAAAGTAAGTCTAAAGTCTAACTATAAAAGCTGGATGAAATAAATAGTATTCATCCTTCGACACCAAAGAGGACTCACCAATCAGCTGAATAGTGGTGAAGATCCTCAACAAACTGTCTATTGATGATCTCTAGTACCTATCTCTGCATCATAAAATGATGCAGTCTAAATAGATATAAGTACGTGGAATGTACCAGTATGTAAAAATGGCTAAATGAAATATGTATCGAGGTAGAATACTATCAACTCAAATAACGAGAAAAACCATTAGGATGTCAATCTATCTAATGTAAGAATAAATAGTCGACAATGACCAATCAATCCAATCTAATTAGAGTACTATGAGTATGGAACCAATTTAGAAGTTTATTTTATCCGACAACAATCAATTATGAGCTAGTGATCATACAACAACGATGATGTTGCCACAATTGTTCAGTACTTGCCAGGGTAAAGAATCAATTGATCCATAATGGATCCAATCAACTAAGTCCTCTATTGTTTTAAGGATCTATTAAGAGGAACATCTGACTTAATAGTTTCAATCCTCTACTACGTTTGGCAACGTATTTATTAAGTTCGAGTTTGACTTAATCTTAATCAACTTTGTGCTCTATACTCCTCCCAAGATGCAATGCTCAGAAGAATATCACTCTAAATCAACTACTCTCATTGGACAATTGTCAACTCAATTCATCATATCAACTATCAACTCTTTGATTTAGAAACATTCTTTTAGGATTAGCTCATGATTCATCAAGACTATCTATCATGCATCATTCCAACTCATAACGTTTGGGGAACAAAACTAGAGTTAAAACATTTAGCGAATTTACAGACCCTTTAGGCTCAAATTATACTCATGCATATACATTTAAGTGCAATATGTAAAAATAACAAGAATTTATTCTAGGATTCATGTACAAAAGAAAAATCATCTATTTCAAGTATTTAATTCATAAAAACTATAATTCATGCAAACTTATATAGAGATACAATTAGAATTTGAGAAAAGCCATCATGAAACATCCATGGAAGACCCAATTCGTTCACAACTCCAACAATTCAGGTTATAGGACACATGGAAGGACAAAATCTATGTTGTAGTTAGCCTTACAAACCTTAAAATTTTGAAGAATAGTCAACTCTCAGAGAACCACTACTCACGTACTTGGAACCCTGCTTTCTCAACTTCCTCAATGCTCTCTTGAATTTCTAAGTGTTTTTGCGGATTAGTACCCTAGGGTACTGACAAGGGCTCTAAAACAAGTCCAAAACGTCGTGAGAGTTAATTAAAAGTAATGGGAAAAGATAAAATTATCCTTCAAGAAAACAGCCAAATATGGACAATGAAACCCTATTTATGGCCCATGAAATAGGGTATGTGTTGTGGTCCTCTCTCGTGAAATCAAAATAAAATTATGAATTTTTGGATTGGATTCTAAAACTAGCCAAACTGGCTATGGAACAGGATACGAGTTGTATTCCCTCTTGTGGAAATTAGAACTAAATTATTAATTTCTGGATCTCATTCCACGACTTGTCAGATGGGCCGTGGAATAGGTCATGGGTCCTGTTCCCTCTTGTGGACTCCCTTCTACAAATTTTCAACTTTGAACACCTCTTACGAGCTGGTCCATGGGAGGCACTCTAAACCATGGCTCGTAACCCCTTTCGTAGAGCCAAGTCTAAGGATGTGTTTCACTTCCAAAATTTCTGGGTATTACATCAATCCTATGTGATACTCTGGCTGTATATTGATACCCAATTGATAACATATAGGATTAAGTTTTTTTGTGAAATAAATAGGAAACAACTAAAAAAATCATTAAATGCTAAATTAGTAGAAAATCTATTCATTGTGATACTCCGTCGGTATATTTATACCATATCGGTATCGTATAGGACTAGAAAATTATTAAAGTTACAAAATTATTTATTAAACTATAAATTAGTAGAAAATATATTCTTGTGATACTTTGTTGGTATATTGATGCCCTATCAGTATCATATAATTTTTAGCTCATTTTTTAATAAATTATATAATAAAAAGAAAATTACTAAAGTTACAAACTTATTTATTAAATTCTAAATTAGTAGAAAATATACTCATTCTGATACTCTATCGATATATTGATACCATCTCGGTATCATATAAGACTGAGCTTAATCCTTTGTGATACCCTATCAGTATATATATGCCCTATTACAAGGTGGGTGCTGAGGTTAGCATGACATCAGAACGTGAATTTTAATAGTAGGGGACGAATTTTAATAGTAGAGGAGTATAAAATGTAAGAAGGCATATGGATGTACATTGTTTTCTCTAAAGGGGCATTTTCCCTAGATAAAATGCAGGTATAATAGTAATACTTTGGCAAAATGATCTAATGGACCCTTACACTTGTATGAGTTTATATTACATATATGGCTAATTAGTTATTTACCAATTGAAATCTTAAATTTAGTAAAATACAACATATCGAATCGCTTTGACCATTGACCAAAGCTTATGTGGCATCAATATAGCTGAGTTGGCGAAAGGGTGTGATTACACGCGTGTAGGGAAACTGAATGTCACGTTTAAGTTAAAAAAATTATTTAAAAGTTTAAAAACAATTTTTTTTAAAAAAGAACCTTTTTCTTTCCTAACCCACTTTCTTCTTCAGCCGCCCCAACCCCATCTCCATCCCAACATTTTTCTTCAGTCATTCTCACCCCTAACCCCTAGCCAATGATCTTCTTCAACAACCTACCGCTCCAATCTCCCCTGTCAACATTCTTCTACAACCATTCCCATTGAAATGACCTGAAATAGTGCTCGAAAATATGCCTCGGAAGTGCCAAGAATCGTAATTTTTGTATAACTCAAAATCCGTATATGATATCGAAAATCCGACATCATATTCTTGATCAAGAGCAGAATTGAGCGAAAAATGGGTCTAACCCCAATTTTAGAGCAACTATATCAAAATTTCAATCTTCCAAAAATTCGATTTCCAGAATCGATCCATGTTGGTACTGCAATGTGCAGCCATCGCGGTGCAAACACCCATGATATTTTGCTACCAGTTTTTTCAGTTCAGTCCAAGGCTATTGGGTCTTGGGCCTAAGTTTTCCTATGCGTGAAAATACCTACACTTAGCTATATTTCACCCTCATATCATATCAAACATTTCCAATACTCTATCAAACACTTAGACAAATATTAGTCAAAATCAAGGGTTCCAAACTCATTTCAGATCTCAAGGATTTCATTCAAGCTTCAATTCTCCATTCCAATCTTCATCAAGAAATTCCCAAAGTTAAGGTATGTGGGTTTGAACCATTGAGTCCTTTCACCCATGGTGCCCAAGCTTCCTTTTCACCTAACTTACTAGTTTCTAAGTTGATTTTACTTATGAGTTTTCTATTATGAATTTGCTTATGAACTAAGTTGGGGTTTTGTATAACTGTGACTGTTTAAACATGTATTGAGTTATGAATCTCAGAACTATCTTGAGATTTCATGAAGGGTTTTGATGTAAATTTCATGAGGGTATTACCAAGTGTTGGTGGGAGGTTTTACATTAAGTTTCATACATGATTTCACTCTTAAAATTGCATGATTTTACACTAGCATTACACTTCCGCCAAGTGTTTGATAAAATGTCCGGATTATGTTTCTTGAGTTGTTGAAGGCCTAATACATGGAATATGAGTTTAGCAACTTTATGATGATGAAAGGATGGTATACATATGTTGAGTTCATGAGAAGTATCTATTGTGTTATGAGTTGACCATAGCCAATTGAGGTATGATGCCTCAATCACCTCAGATGGGGGTGGTAAGCCATCAACTAATTGAGGGGTTGGTACCTCAATCACTTAAGGTAGAGGGTGGTCATGTCCGTCAACCTATTGAGGGGTTTGTACCTTAATTTCCTTGGATGGGGGTGGTAAGCTATCAATCAATTGAGGGGTTGGTACCTCAATCACTTCCGGTGGAGGGTGGTCATGTATGTCAACCAATTGAGGGGTTGGTGCCTCAATCACTACTGAAAGGTGGTTTACCTTGGATTCCAAGTACTTAAGTTGCTTGGTCTATGATGATGGTCTCCTACTACACATGTAATATGTTTTATGTAAATATGTTTTACTTCAAGCATCATTCATGCATGCCAAATTGTTATATGCTCATTTATTGCTGAATTATGCATTTTGATTATGTTGCTATCATTACCAAAACTAGGACTTAGATGTGACACGACGAATGGGGAACCCGAAAGAACCCCAAGAAAGCGTCTTAACATATCATTAAACATCCCTGGTCATGGAAGCAACTAAACAACAATAAAAGAGTAGACGTAAGGGCATAGGGACTAAGGGAAAACCTTCATTTCACAAAACATCAAGAGATTCAATGAGAGTCAAGCTTATAACATCATTACATACTTGTCCAACGATACCTCTAAACGCAAAACTTAGTAGGGGCCAAGAAAAGCAATCGGGATCACCTTCATAATAATTACTATAGGTGATTTAAATATACAAGTTATAGTCTAAACATAAGCATGAGAGAAGATAGATATTGTCCCCGGACATTAGGATTCTCCAAAAGCTAACTTGAACAATCCTTCTATCCATTTGGAGGAGAAGGATGTTCAAATGGAGCTTTGGTTCCAACATGGTAATGTCATGTAGGCATAGAGTATGCGTTAGTACATTTGAATGTACTAAATATGTAGGGTGCAATGAAACAATAGATAGGCAACAGAATCGAAATGCATATCTTAATCAAGGGAAAGTGTGATAGGAACATGGCATGCATGATCAATGTGTGAAGTAAAACATGCTAGTAAAATCATATGCTTATATAAAACCTAATACATGTGTAGGAATAGACCATCATCATATACCAAACATTCATTAGTAGAACTCCAAGGCACCCTTCCCCTGGAAAAGGTGATTGAGGTACATACCTCTCAATTGTTAGTACAAGCATACCGTCCCTCGACAAGATGATTGAGGCATGGTGCTCCCTCAATAAGGCAACCAAGGCTTGACACCTCCTCGACAAGTTGATTGAGGCTCAATACCAACTCAACAAGGCCACCGAGGGTTGACACCCACTCGATAAGGTGATTGAGGGTTGATACCCTCTCAATAAGGCCACCGAGGCTTGACACCCCCTCAACAAGATAATTGAGGCTTGATAACTCGTCAATAAGGCAATTGTTGAGGCTTGACTCAATCTCTTGTTGCATTTCATCCTACATACTTAGTACATTCAAACATACTAAGGCATACTCTGTGCCTATATGATGTTACCATGTACGAACTAGAGCTCCGGTTGATCATCCTCCTCCATGTGGCTAGTACGATTATTCTCAAGCAAGTTGGTGAGTCCTCAACTCCGAGAACATGCTTCTCTTTATTATTATATGTATTAACTTCTTTTATGTTAGCTACTTATGACTATGAGGGTGAGCCTAAGTGTTTGTCTTGGCCCCGATAAGTTCTATGTTTAGAGGTGTTCTTAGACATGTTATGTAAAAATGCTATGAGCCTTGACTCTCTTTCACTTTTTGATGTTTTATGATATGAAAGATGTCCCTTAGTGTTAGACCCCGTAAGTTAGAATAATTAGGGTGAAACGTAAATTGGGAAAAATGGTGCGATTATTGGGTAAATTATG
>JAPFFP010007823.1:0-17463 GCA_026153255.1 Solanum medicagineum
ATAACTTACCAAAAAAATCTGGATTCAACATGAACTGACGCAAGAAAGGATCCACTGGCAGATCAATCAAAGCAAAGTCTGGATCGTACAACCTATTGACAATCCTAAAATTCAAGTCACCAAAGAATAATTATTTTTATATTTGAACTATTTTTCATGCCATAAAAATTTAAACTGACTTTTCTTTTTGCAACTTGTGATACATAATTTTATTAGGATGATTTAAATAAATGTTTATTTTTTGTGTCATCATTTAGATATTCTTCTGTTATTTTAAAAAGTTATATAATAAAATTTTGAAAACTAACAAAACATTAAATTGTTGTCTAGTATCTAATTTTTTTTTATTTTTTTTTTGTGATCTAGCATTTTCTAATAAGTTCTTTAATTGGAACAAAAAATTATAGATCATAAATTATAAAAATATAAAATGAAATAAAATAAATTTACTAAATAGATGTCCCTAAAAGGGATTATTGCAATTTATAATTTTAAGATATCTATGGGTAGTGTTTTGTAATACACTTGAGCATAATTTATTTGTTTGACTTGTATTTTAAAGAAGATTCTTTAAATATAATTATTTAATTTATGCAACAGTAATATACTCTAATTTGAAGTTACTTTATATCTTTAAAATAATATAATTTTTTCATTTATTAATTTTGTTTGAAGAATATTACCTGCCAACTTGTGGAGAAGCTTCCTTTGATTGGGCAGCTCGGATTGTGACTTGCCCAACCTCTTTTTGCTTCATCCATTAAGAAAAATACAAAACATATTATTAGTATGTATTATAACTTATTATAACACAAATCTCTTATAAAATAAACTCTAAGGAAATATATGTTGACAAGTGAAACGAAAAATTAAAAAATAAATTAGAGATGAAACACATACACCAGCACGAGAAGATGATCCAACAGAGAATTTTGACATTCCATCATGTGGATAGTTAACCTGTACTCATTAATTTATATTAAAAAAGAGAATATTCTATATAAAAAAATTAAGTAGCCATTATAATTTCTATCACAAATTTTCAGTCCCGATTAGTGTTGATATTATATCCCATAGAAATATACCAAAAATAATAAATTTTAAATTCTTTCATCCAAATAAAGTGAAGGTACAAAATATTTTATTTATTAATTTAGACAAAATATAAATTTTAATAATAAAATTAAACGAAAAATATGTTACCATAGCAAGTTGACCATGAGGCAATGAGGAAGCAACAAAAAGTTGTTGTTGGGATGGTTGTTCCACAGGAGGATTAGTTGATGCAATTATGGCAACACTGGTTTCACTATTTGTTGGGCTATCAGAAAATGTACTTTTACTTAATGACATTTTCAAAGAATTCCTGTATAAAAAAATAATTAAAGATCACAAAAATAAATAAAAGAATTTACTAACATCTTGAAATTTATTTATTATGGTTGTGAATATACAGAGTTTGTGCCACGTGATACAACTTATAACAAATATGTTTTAGACCAATCAACTAAACATTGTTCTTATATATACTAGGGTCGAGATTATTAGAAACAATCACTCAAATAAACAACGACCAAAAAAAAAAAAAAGAGAATACTTACATCACATGACTTTTTATATTCCTCTCAAGATAATAATAATAATAATAATAATAATAATAATAATAATAATAATAATAATAATAATAATGTATGTATGTATGTATGTAATATATTATGCTGTTACTAAAATTTTATGCCTTAATAAAAATCTGTTATTTGTTATTGTAATTAGTTTAAATTTTCATCAACTAAGATTTAAATTTTAATTATCTGTAATTAATACTTTGACAAATATAACTCTTCTAAAAGAAAAATTATTAATTTTGTCTTAGATATTTTATCCTTTGAATTTATAGTAGATCTAAAAAATATATTTGTCATCAAAACTCTTTTTTACTCATATATAATTATTTAATGATTTAACTACCAAGAGAGAGAGAGAATATAATTAGACAAAAATTATACACAGGTGAAAAACAATAAATTTAACATCTTTTAAAATTTAAGAAAGTAACTAAATCTTTATTTTTTTTATTTTTTATATAAAATAACAATTCATCTTGATTTTAGGTCACACATAGAATTATCTCAACATTAATGATTATATGTGTGTGTACCTGCTAAAATAAAATTCGTCCAAGTAAGATTGATCTATGATTTTCAAACACATCTAATATGGATGAACAATTTTACTTATGATCTAAAATAAAAATAAAAATATATGATCTAAAATAAAAATATTCACCTTAATTTCATTCGGTTCATTTTGAAAATGATTAACTCTAAAAAGTGTTAAGCCCCTAATTTTTTCACACTTTATGATATCAAATCCGAACAGATCTATGGTATAAGAGATATATTAAAACAAGAAATTTGGATTTATAAATATACCATATATAGATTTAAGTGGTGAAATTTTTTTTATCCGTCACATTAGAATTTATATAAAAAAATCAAGCGATAAGAACTAAGACAAATAAAGTAATGTTCGATCTCATAAAATTTTAACGAGTAATTAAAAGGAAATAAAAAATACAACTACATACAATAAACAGTTATGATTTACCTACAATGTTAAGTTGCAAGAGATCAAATTCTTCACTTACCAATTAATTCCAACACAAACCTATATGAAAAAAAATAACAAAAAAATGTTAGATCAAACGTATCAAGAGAACCAAAATAAAGAAAATCAAAATAAGACAATGCTATATATACATGAAAAACATATTTCTCGACTTCTTTACAGTTTTTATAAATATACAAATGTGACTATGCTATAAGATTGCAAGATGAATAATGAAAATAAAAAGAAAAAAAATTCTAAAGTATATGCAAGAAAAGAAAGAAAATAGAGAAAAGGGAGCACCTTCACTCTTGAGAGATGATGGGAAAACAGAAGCAGTCAAATGATATACAAAATAGTCCTCCTATAATTAATTTATACTAATCTAATGAATTAATTATTGTTATCTTTTGGTCAAACTAATCTAAAGAATTGAATTAATGTTATCTTTTCGTCAAACTAATATAAAGAATTGAATTACTGTTATCTTTTGGTCAAACTCCTTAAATAATCACCCGCAAACATAGTTTTTATTTTTTTTATAGAAAAGCCAACCCTTGGATGACCAAGGGCAGATTTGTAATTATGTTCATCATGCAAGAGTAAATGATTAATAGCCATATAAAATATCTATTAATTTGTTCACTCCAAATGGCACGCCCCGGGAGGGTACCCTAGGCATAACTGGCACTCGAAGACTATTGCTAGTTCCCAAGCGAACCACCTAGTCTCATCACGCTCGTTCAATCATTACATTAGCGAAAGACATTCAAGAAATCAAGTGAACTATCAGTAGGCTATAACTGTCAACTCTGTCTCCCGTATGGAATAAAAACAGAATAGCAATCTCAATAAGAAGGAAACAAGGGGAAAGAACCCAACATCATCTGACATCTGTCCATGTCTATGAAACCTCTATAACTATTGTCTAAAAAGGTACCAGGACAGGCCATGGCTACCACAGTCTAATAAAAGGACTCAAAGAAATGAAAGCAAGAAAAGATATCCTCCGAAGACAGGGGAGGACTCACCAAGTTTGAAATCAAGAACTCTGAACATCTACGATTTGCCTGCTGAATCCTTTGTCTACAGAAGCTGCATCATAAAATGATGCAACGGTAAAAAGGCGTTAGTATGTGGAATGTACTATATGTAAAACGGGCCAAAGTAAACAATATAGGTAAGATAGTATAAAATGACATCAGCTCATCACTCACTCAATCTTAACTCGGAGTAAGGAGCAAGACTCTATCACGTCACCATCCATCAAGACATCATGTTACCACATCAACCTCAAATTACTATCGACATGAAACCTATCTGGGAGTTTCGATCTTAGGCGTATTTAGACGCCTAATTAGCCAATAGTGCCCGAAATAGAGTGAATTCGGAGGATAAATTAATAAAGTATAGGTGTTTGAGTGTCATTTTCTCTTGCTTTGCTGATGTAGGGCCAAGTCCGCCTGTTGGTAGTGTTTATGCAAGATTTAGTTTTGATTGGGAAGTTCGGAGTTAAACCCGGATTCGATAGAATAATACAGCCCAAAAAGTGAAAGATACAAATTAGCAGATGCAGCCAAAAGACCATGTTTCACTAGCAGACCTAGGAGCAAGGTTGCAGAAGTTGAAAAAGATGGAAAAAAGGCGCGAGTACCAAGGAAGTGCAAGGTCTGCGTCGCGAACCTTCCCAAATGTGAGAAATTGTCCAATCAACAAATTTAAGTGGAAATCCAGGAAACAAGGGGTCCAAGTCACAAACCTGAGGACCTGACGCGAAAAATTCAAAAAATGGGATTTTTATTAATTTCTCTATCTTAGACTTTAGGGTTTTTTTACTTCAGTTTTTACGCAAGAAACATTGTAGAGGCGATGGAGAACTATTTTTTCCATGAAGAATTTGGTTAGTTAATCTTTATCTTTTAGTTTTTAATGTTTTCCACTTCATTCATGATGTATTTCATATCCATGAGTGGCTAAGCCTCCATATTCTGGGGTTGGAGCCATAGACTATGTGTAGTTCTTAACTTTTGACATCTATGAATGTTTTATTTTGATTATTCCTATGTTATTTACATCTATACTTCACAGTCTGATCAATTAGGGAGTAAATTTGTTGTTCACTCTGGATTCGAGAGATGTTGGAGTGGATAGAACACAATAGCACAGAGAGCTTGTTCAATACTAGGAGACTAGGTTGATTTGTGTAAGGGATACCTGTGACAACTACCCTTACACGTTGCTTGGTTCATATACGGGATGATAACTCTAATGCATTTTTATTAGTCTGTCTATCCCTACCCAATGATGTAGTTAGGCAGTAAATAACGGTAGGCCGGCAGAGGCGTGCAACCCTGTTCAGTTAAATTAAACCCCGTGAATCAATAATCAGGAAACCAAACATAGATAGATACGATTTAGACTAGACAGAGTCGTAAAGGTTACAACCCTGGAATTGCACCTTTAATTGATATCTTGTGTGAAGGTCATCTTAGTTAGCAGAAGTTATTTATTTTATAATTTATTTTCCCTAAAACAACAACTCTTTTTATTAAAGCACCATAAGCGTGATAACCAAGAGAGAGTACTAATTACAGTTAAGTCCCTTGGGTTCGACAACCCGACCCTTTGTTCAAGGCCACTGTGTTACTTGTGAGACCACGTACACTTGCGTGTGCTAGGGAGCAACAAGTTTCTACAACCGACAACCACCACCTATGAGCTAGTGATGATACAATGAAGAGATGTCGTTGTCACATCCGCCCAGTACCTTGCCGACATAAAGGATGAGTCTATCGGGAATCCCAAAAGAAGTCTATCAAGGCCTCTACGGGACAAAGGAAACATCCGCTTTCACGATCCAATCCTCTCCTAAGCTGACCACGTAGTTAATGAGCTTGAGCGAGACTCGCTCTTACCTATTTCAGTGCTAATACTCCTCCTAGGACTCGACATGCTCATAAGTCTATCAACGTCAGGATGGTTATACAACCAACCTTCCTCAGTCAAGGACCTTATCTCATCTGATCTTCCATCAACTCAAGGACTAAAACTATCCTTTCTAACTCTATCTCAATCTTATTTAATCTCTAAGGATACTAATTTCATCAACTTCAGCCATCAATACACTCTTCTCAGGACACAAACCACAAAAATCAACACACTCAAATAGTCAAGGCTCTAGACATTACCCCTAGGTTCTTTCTTGATGTCTTTAACAAGTAATTCATAAAGGGTAACATTCTCATATAATAATACCTATAAACAGTAAATTCATAGCATGATGATCATCAATTTATGAAAATACGTAGAATTTACATAAGATTTTCAATGTAACATTCAAACATTGTAACACAACCATTAACGATCAACTATTCACCTTAGACCAATCAAAGGGGCAAATGGGAGAACGATGTTCTGGGTAGCGTTTACATACCTGGAACGGAGATTTACTAATACTTCAACAAGAATTGAATTCGAACTTGGAAATCCTTGGGCTCTCCCTTGCTATCTCTCTCAGGAACTTACGTTTTAAAAAAGGTAATGGGTTTTTGAAACCCTTTTGTATGAAATAAGGCTTAAAAATACGTTTTGGGGTATTAGAATGGATTGAGAAATACCTGAAATACCCTTCTCAAATTTAAAATAAAACCTCGTCACTAAAATTACAATAGTCCACGATGTGGACCCATAGCACACCAGTGTATTTTTGGGCATTTCAACATCCGTCGAAAATAGAAGAAAAAAGACATAAGTGTGTGTATGCGATGGGTCCGCGTCGCCGCCCTATCGCGCACTCTTACTGTTTTGTGCCAAACTTTCAAAAATTATTATTCGACCCGATTGCTCTAAAATCGGGTCGAGACTATTTTCCCACTTGATTTTCCATGCTAATCGCACATTCGGTCTCAGATTTTTAATTGGAGCTTTGGTAGATGTTTTATGCGCATGATACATATTAGAGGCATTTCGATAATTTTAGTGGGTGTTACATCATCTTTCCCTTAGGATCATTCGTCCTCGAATGACATGTACAGGTAGGATGAAAGCACGAGTAACCTCAAAACTCATCTCATTGCTCACTCGGGAACTCTCGAACTCTTAGCTATCTATCACCTATCTATCTTTGTCTTAGACTTGGGAATAGAATTGGATTAATACATCAACTCAATGAAAGGAGACATTCACTAGCGTTAAGGATAGGGACCTTAACTTTGACGTCATCATCATTCGGCATGAATAGGTCCGAGTACTTGAGTTTCATCGCTTTCTCAGCTTCCCACATAGCTTCCTCAATAAATTGATTCCTCTATAGCACTTGACGGAGGCTATCTCTTTGTTCCTCAGCTTACAAACCTGTCGATCAAGGATTTGGACTAGAATTTCATCATAGGATAGGGTATCCTTCACTCCCCTACTCTCGATAGGAATTGCCAAAGCCGGATCTCCTAAACGCTTCTTCAGCATTGAAACGTGAAACAACGGGTGAATTTCATCTAACTCGGAAGGCAGGTCTAGCTCATAAGTGACCTTCCCAATCCTTATCATAATGTGGTACGGTCTTATATAACGTGGACTCAACTTCCTCTTCTTACCAAACCTCATGACACCCTTTATGGGTGATACCTTCAAGTACACCAAATCATCTACCTTAAACTCCAAGTCCCTTCTCCTAGCATCTATATAAGACTTTTGACGACTTTTTGTTGTCTTCAACCTTTCTCTGATGACTTTTACCTTCTCCTTGGACTGGTGGACAAGTTCGGGTCCAATAAATTCAGCTTCACCAATCTCGAACTAGCCAATCGGTGATCTACATCTCCTCCCGTATAATGCATCAAAATGGGCCATCTGAATGCTGGCATGGTTGTTGTTGTTGTACGCAAACTAAATCAGTGGTAGATGATCATCCCAATTCCCTTTGAAGTCGATGACATACGCTCTCAACATGTCCTCCAAAGTCTGAATAGTGCGCTCTGCCTGTCCATCCGTCTAAGGGTGGAAGGCTGTGCTCAGATTCACTTATACCCAATCTCTTCTGAAAAGATCTCCAAAATTGAGAGATGAATTGAGCTCCTCTGTCCAAGATGATAGACAAGGGAACCCCATGCAACCTCACAATCTCACAAATTTACAGTCGGACATACTCCTCGCCGTATTAGTTGTCTTAATTGCCAAAAAGTGGGTTGACTTGGTCATTCTATCAACAATCACCCATACCAAATCATGCTGTTTTTGGTATCATGATAGCCCGGTAATGAAATCCACGTTGATCATCTCTAATTTTTACTTCGGAAATTTCAAAGTTCTGAGTCAATCCACAAGGTCTCTGATGTTCAACCTTGACCTGTTGATAATTGGGACACTTAGAGATGAAATTAACAATGTGTCTCTTCATTCCATTCCACCAATAGACTTCTCTCAAGTCGTGGTATATCTTGGTATAACTAGGATGGATAGAACATCTGGACCTATGAGCTTCAGCCATGATTCTATCTCGAACATCATCAACATTGGGTACGCACAGTCTACCCTGGTATCTCAACACCCCACTCCCCCTTTGGAGAAAACCATCACCTTCTGCTTGTGAACTACTTCTTTCAATTGGAACAAGACAGGGTCTTGGTCTTGCTTTTCCTTCACTTCTGACATTAAGGATGAAGAAGACCCATTCTGAACATTGATCCCGCCTTCATTTGTTCTCCTCAAGTTGCATTCCCAATTGAGCCAGTCTATGCACTTCCTTAGCTAGTTCTCTCTTCCTTTCCTCTACATGGGTAGTGCTACCCATAGACATCCTGTTAAGAGAATCTACAGCAATATCAGCCTTACCTGGGTGGTAAAGGATGCTCATATCATAATCCTTGAGAAACTCTAACCATCTCCTCTGCCGCAGGTTGAGTTCCTTTTGAATGAATACGTACTGCAGGCTCTTGTGGCCAGTGAACACATCCACATGCATTCCGTACAAATAGTAACGCCAGATCTTAAGTACGAATACCACTGCTGCCAACTCGAGATCATGAGTTGTGTAATTCTTCTCATGGATCTTAAATTTTTTTGAAGCATAAGTGATCACCTTCCCCCTCCGCACCAACACACAACCCAGTCCAACTATGGATGCATCACAGTATATCAAGAAGTCCCTCATCCCGTCTGGAAAGGTCAAAATTGGTGTTGTATTCAATCTAGTCTTTAACTCTTAGAAACTCTTTTCACATTCCTCAGACCATTGAAACTTGGCCTTCTTCTGAGTCAGCTTAGTCAATGGTGCTGACAAAGAAGAGAAGCCCTCAATAAACCATCAATAGTAGCCCGCCAAACCTAAGAAGCTTCTTATTTCCATTGGAGAAGTTGGTCTTGGCTAGTTTTTAACCGCTTCAATCTTCTGGGTATCTACCTGAATACCATCTCTGCAGCAACATGCCCTAGGAAAGCCATAGACTTAAGCCAAAACTCACACTTTGAGAAATTTGCATATAACTCATGGTTCTTGAGCGTTTGTAAAACTACTCTAAGATGATTTGCATGCTCCTCTTCATCTTTTGAATACACTAGAATATCATCAATAAACACAATCATGAACATATCAAGGTACGGTTTGAATACCCTGTTCATCAAATGAATGAAAGCCGCAAGTGCATTTGTTAACCCAAAGGACATGACCAAGAACTCAAAATGGCCATACCGTGTCTTAAAGTCTATCTTTAGAATATCACCTTCCCTCACCTTCAACTGATAATAACTCGATGTCATACCATGTCTTAAAGGCTGTCTTTAGAATATCACCTTCTCTCACCTTCAACTGATAATAACCCGATCTGAGGTCTATCTTGAAGAAATAAGTAGCACCTTGAAGTTGGTCAAATAGATAATCTTTCTTGGGAAGAGGATACTTTTCTTTATTATAACCTTGTTCAGTTGTCGGTAATCTATGTACATTCTAAGAGACCCATCTTTCTTACGTACGAATAGGATAGCAGCACCCCAAGGAGAGATACTAGGCCTTATGAAGCCTTTCTCTAACAAGTCTTTCAATTGTTCTTTCAATTCTTTCAACTCTGCAGGGGTCATTCTATAAGGTGGAATTGAAATGAGTTGGGTCTCAAGAAGAACATCAATTCCAAAGTCAATCTTCCTATCAGGATGGACTCCAAGTAGATCATCAGGAAACTCATTCATAATCGGGACTGATTCAAGAGTAGAATATTCAACATCATCAAACTTAACTCGCACGAGGTGGTAGATACAACCCTTGGAGATCAACTTTCTGGCTCTAAGATAGAGATAAACTTGCCCATAGGTGCAATAGAACTCCCTTTCCGCTCTAAGACGGGTTCATTAGGAAATTGGAACCTAACGATTTGGGTTCTACAGTCAATAGAAGCACAATAGGCGTGAAGCCAATCCATGCCAAGTATCACATCAAAATCAACTATCTCCAATTCTACTAAGTCAGCTACGGTGTCTCTATGATAAATGAATACCACACAATCCCTCTAAACCCTCTCAGCTAAGATATATTCACCAATAGGAGTGGAAACATCAATAGGTTCTAGCAAAAACTATGGAAGAATCCCAAACTTACTAGCCATATAGGGAGTCACAAAAGAAAAAGTGGCACTTGGGTTAAGCAGCGCATAGCAATCAAAAGTAAAGACTCGAAGCATACCTGTAACCACCTCTGATGCAGCCTTCTGATGTTGTCAATAACCCATAGCATAAAGATGAATCGTCTCGCCTCTTGTACCAGTAGTACTGTCCCTCTGATGATTTCCCGCTGGAGGTGCTGTGGAGGACTGTTCCCTGATGCTCCCTTCCCCTTGCCTCCTCTTTGGACACTCATGCTGGAAGTGACCAGTCTGTCCACATGAATAGCAAACATCCTTATCCACACGACATTCACCCAAATGAAGCTTACCACACTTGTCACAAGATGACTTTCCCCTCGTACCTTGAGTCATACTGGCCTGAGATTGGGTACGCTGAGCCATATAATTCTGGTAACCATGAGATTTCTGATCATACCTATTTGGCTGAATGGGCACACTCGCTACAGAAGATGCATGATGAAATGATCTTTTCTGGAAATAGGACTTTTCACCCTTATTTTGCCTCTGCTGGCTAGGCTTATGTCCTATTGATTTTGCCTTTCTTTTCATATGCCATTCTGTATCTCATTTCTTATCCTCCTTAGTCTGTTGGGCATGCACCAAGATTATGGAGATGTCCATGTCGAGATTTAATAAGGTTACCTTGCACTCCTTCTGCACATGTCTATCCAGGCCAGATACAAACTTCTTCATCCTGGCCCTCATGTCTTTTACCATCTCCGGAGTATACCTGAACATCTTAATAAACTTAAGGTTATACTCCTTAGCTGTCATCCCTCCCTATTTCAAGTTCACGAACTCATCCATCTTCGCCTCCCTCAGCTATTAAGGAAAGAAATGGTCAAGGAAGGCAGCTTCAAACTCTTCCCATTCTGCAGGCTCCACATTCTCACCCCTACTCTCCTCCCATTGGTTGTACCACACATTAGCAACGCCTTTCAGCTGGTAGGAAGCAATCACAACTCCCTCAATCTCATCAGCATACATAGCTTTCAGGACCTTATACATTTCATCAATAAAATTTTGCGGGTCCTCCTCTATCTTCGACCCTGTATACACTGGCGTGTTCATCCTCAAGAAGCCTCTAAGTCGGGTTGCAGCTGAGGACTCCTGTGTGCTAGAGCTACGAGCTTGAGGACCTCGGTTGTTGCCCTGGGAGGCCACCAGCTGGGTCAGCATAGTGATGGCTTCCCTAAATTCTGCCTTAGTGTTGGGAGCTGGCTGGGGTTGAGCAGGGGGTGCCTATGGGACCTCAATGGTCCTGGCAGGCCGTCCCCGTCTCCTTATCTCTGTCTGAATCGGGACCTCTGGTTGGGTGTTCTCAGTAGCTGAGGTTGAGGCATCTCTCTAGGCAGTTGTTCTCTTTGGCGGTATTTTCTGTAAACGTGCAATACACGAGTTAAAATGAGATTTCCATCAAGTTAAACTCTATCACACGAATTCAGATCATAGAAGAAGGGTAACACTTCCTAATGTACTATAGCCTCCTGCTTGTGAGGTGTGGTGCACAAGACATCCATAAGCAAGACTCTACTAGACATGGCTTCAAAGACTTCCTAGGACACTCGAACTCTGTGCTCTGATACCAAGTTTTTCATGTCCCGGGAGGGTACCCTAGATGTAACTAACACTCGGAGACTATTTTTAGTCCCCAAGTGAACCACTTAGTCCTATCATACTCTTTCAATCATTACATTAGCAAAAAACATTAAAGAAATCAAGTGAACAATAAGTGGGCTATAACTGTCAACTTTGTCTATCATATGGAATAAGAACAGAATAGCAATCGCAATAAGAAGGAAACAAGGGAAAAGAACCCAACATCATCTGGCATCTATCCATGTTTATGAAGTCTCTATAACTACTGTCTAATAAGGTACTATAACAGGCCATGGCTACCACAGTCCAATAAAAGAACTCAAAGAAATGAAATCAAATAAAGATGTCCTCCAAAGGCAAGGGAGGACTCACCAAGTCTAAAATCAAGAACCTCAACGATTCGCTCGCTGAAGCCCTCTATCTATAGAATCTACATCATAAAACGATGCAGCGCCAAAAGGGTCTTAGTATGTGGAATGTACTGTATGTAAAACGGGCCAAAGTAAACAATATAGGCAAGACAGTATAAAATAACATCAGCTCATCCTTCACTCATTCTCAGCTCGGAGTAAGGAGCAAGACTCTATCACATCACCATCCATCAAGACATCATACTATCACATCAACCTCAGAGTACTATCGACATGAAACCTATCTGGGAGTTTCTACAACTAACAACCACCACCTACAAACCATTGATGATACAACAAAGAGATGTCATTGCCACATCCACTCAGTATCTTGCGGGGTAAAGGATGAGTCTATTGGGGATCCCAAAAGAAGTCTATCAAGTCCTCTGTGTGATAAAGAAAATATCTGATTTCACGGTCTAATCCTCTCCTACACTGGCCACGTAGTTAATGAGAGCGAAGGGGACTCACTCTTACCCATTTTGGTGATAATACTCCTCCCAGGACTTGACATGCTCATAAGTCTATCAACATCAGGATGGTTATATAACCAACCTTCCTCAATCAAGGACCTCATCTCATCTGACCTTCTATCAACTCAAGGACTAGAATCATCATCTCCAACTCTATCTCAATCTCATTTATTCTCTAAGGATACTAATTTCATCAATTCATCTATCAATACACTCATCTCAGGAAACAAACCACAAAAATCAACATACTCAGACAGTCAAGGCTCTAGATATTATCCCTAGGTTCATTCTTGAAGTCTTTAACAAGGAATTCATAAAAGGTAGATACATTGTCATACTATAATACATGTAAACAGTAAATTTATAGTATTATGATCATCAATTTAACAAAATACATAAAATTTATATAGGATTTTCAATATAACATTCAAACATTATAACACAAGACTCATTAACTATCAACTATTCACCCTAGACCAATCAAGGGGCACATGTGAGAACAATCCCATGTTCTAGGTAGCCTTTACATACCTAGGATGAAGATTTTACTATACTTCAATAAGAATTGAACTCGAACTTAGAAATCCTTGGGCTCTCCCTTGCTATCTCTCTCAGGAACTTATGCTTTAAACTTTAAGGTAATGGGTTTTTGAAACCCTTTTATACAAAATCAAGCTAAAAAATACGTTTTAGGGTACTAAAATAGGTTGGAAATACCTAAAATACCTTTTTCGAATTTAAAAGAAAAACTCGATACCAAAATTACACTGACCCGCGACACTGACCCATCGCGCACCAGTGTATTCTTGGAAATTTCAACCTCCATCAAAAATTGAAGGAAAAAAACATAAGTGTAGGTCCTCGATCAGTCCGCGTCGCGGCCCTGTCGCGCACCCTCACTACTTTTGGACAAACTTTCGAAAATTATTTTCAACTCGATTGCTCTAAAATCGAGTCGAGACCATTTTCTCACTCGATTTTCTGCGCTGATCGCAAATTTGATCTCGGATTTCCCATCGAATCTTTGGAAGATGCGTTATGTGCACGATATGTTTTAGAGGTGTTTCAGTAATTTTATGGAGTGTTACACCAAATTTCTATTCTAATTTTTTTTTTAAAAAAAGGCACTTACGCATAACTTATTCTAGAAACATGAGTACAAATTTATAATTATACTTATAACGCAAGGACAAACGATAAATATTCATATAAAATATCTACTAATTTTCTCAACCAAATTTCTATTCTAAAAAATTTTAAAAAAAGATAAAAAAACAAAAGCAAGACACATACACACAACTTAATTCGAGAAATATCAGTTTTACGCTGTTATTGTCTATAAATATCTCATCTTGTTATTTCAGCTAAAAACCCATGAACCTACTTTTATTACCTTTATTTTTTATTTACAATATTTATTTATTTCAGCTAAAAAACCCATGTACCAACTTCATTTTCTTTGTAATAGTAATAGGCTCTTAACTATGCATAATGGCGAGTTGGCTTATCGGGGAAGATTTAGAATTAGATTAGAATCTACTTACCTACAAAAGCTTAATCACATATAAGGCTTAATTTTAATATTTTCTTAATCACATATCAGGCTCAATCTTTATATTTTCTTTTTGATTCCTGGATTATAAAGAAACTAAAACCATTATAGTGCAAGCTTTGAGCATTTTTTGAGTTTTCAATGGTTGAAAATTTTTTAGGTGCAAGAATTTTATATCTTACTTTCTACAATTGGGTCATTTTTGTATTGGTATTAAATAAATATTTGAAATTCTTATTGATTTTGCACATCATATTTTTAACATTATATTTTGAAATTAGTAAAGCATTGTTAGTCCTCCTCCTTCTCCATTGCTATGTTGGAAAAATAATATTGTGTTGTGGCTTATGATACTTTTAGAATAGCTTGGTATATATTTCAATATTTTTAATTATTATTTACTTCCCTTTTGCAGGTATTCATCCTAAATTTCTTCATATGATGGTTTCTAGAATGATAAAAAAGTTGTCTGCTAAGCTGATAACTACAACTCTTACTTATAGGAAATGACAAATTCAAATGTACTTATGCACATATTACGATTGAAATAATCCTATTATATATGTATAATGGTGTAAATAAGTGTTTATGTGATCTATTTTGTAGCACTCCTCATGTGCTTTGGAATGCCCCATAAGTGTATTTTTTGCATATCTCAATATTTGTTTAAGATTTCAAAAATTTGAGTCCATATTCTCATTCGGGGGCAAAAATTGGATGGAGAAAGGGTATCCCTCAAATTTTAGAAGACTCGCCACAAAAAATAATTATCGCAATAGGAACGATTTCAAGTGTCTGCGTGCCCAGGCCGCGACGCGCTTGGGGTGCGCCTTAATACAATTGTGTCGTACGCGTCTTGTCCGCGTCGCACCTGGGGCATGGACCAGTACATTTTGTTCCCTGTTTTTCAGCTTAGTTCAAGGGCATTTGGGTAATAACCCAATACCATTTAAATGTGAAACCTTCATCTTTTGGCCATTTGTCAACTCAAGAACCTTCTTAAAACCTCTCAAAACCCTCTTAAATCATCACTCAATCCTCCATTCAATCTCAATAATATCAAAAACAAGCTTTGGACTAGCACCCAAGTCAACTCTCAAGCCTTCCTTAACTTTTGAATCAAGAAATTCTAAGTTTAGGTATGTGGGTCTTCATCCATGAGTCCTTTCACCCATGGAGCCCAACCTTCTCTTTTGATGAAAACTTCATGATTTCAAGTTGTATTCTTTATGAGTATCTCTTATTATATATTATAAATGTGAATTATGTTGGATTTTATCAAGTATTGATTTATTATGCCTGAATATCGATTTTAAGTTTGTTCTATGAGTTGATTTATGTCTATTAAGACTATGCATGATATGAGCTATGAGAACTATGGAACATTGTGAACTTTTGAGATAGATTTCATGATACCCAAATTAAGGATTTTACTACAACGTTGGTGGATTGGTTGCATGACTTTAAAATGGATGATTTTACTCTCTTATGGTTATTACTCTATAAATTGCACGATTTGCACATGTTTTCAAATAACCACCATGTTTGATTAAACTACACGACAAGGATTTCCAAGTTGAAGATGAAATATTGCATGATTTGCAAGTCAAGTGATTTCATGATAATTATGGGCTCCCAAGCATGTATTAAACTAATGAAAAGTTTCTATGATTTGCAAGTGACAAGTTGAGCCTTATTCTATAATTCTACCCTCTTGTGAGCCAATTATATCTATTTGAGAGGTCAAGCATGATTATTATTTTACCCTCACATTCAAGCTAAGCTCACTAGTAGAGGTCAAGCATTTTACAAGTTTCTACCCTCATGTGAAATGCAATACCTACTAGAAGGGGTCAAATTCATGTTTTGTTTTCTACCCTCTAGTATAAGGTATATGCCCATGTAGGGGCCAAGTATGTGAATGAGATACTCATGCCATGTTATCAAGTCTTTACAAGTTATTAATGTTATGATTGAACCTACGATTATTTCAAGTATTCCGTGGGATTAGACTTACCACTGATTGGGGCTTAAGGTGGGGGCTCGACTCAAGGGGTCCTTATATAATATCTTAGTCTCTAAACTATATGCCACCATAAGCTTATATTATTTTCCTAAAAGGGCTTTACTAGTGGATCCATCTAGGTCAAGTTACTCACAAAGTGGAGTCAAGTATGGTTTACCTTGACAAGTAGACCATACCTTCTCCGGCGGGTTGTCATGCATCGGGATTCCAAGTGGTAGCTCGCTTGGTCTTATATGTTGGTTAAGGTCTCCTCCCACATATGTATGCTACAATATGCAAGTCGAATGGTTACATGTATGTCTTATTACAAGCATTAATCGTACATGTCATATTATGATATATCAATTGTTTATGCTTATGCATCTTGATTATTATGGCTCATGTATTTGTTGCATTATACCCCGCATACTTAGTACATTTCAAGTATTAACGCATACTCTATGCCTACATGATATCACCATGTAGGGACCGGAGCTCCTATTGATCATCCTCCTCCACGTGCCTAGCTAGTTCGGTTCATTTGAAGAAAGATTTTGGTGAGTCCTCAACTCCGAGGAAATTATCTATTTTCCTTCAAGTTATGTTGAGACTTGTACTACTTTGTGGATACTTATTACTTGAGGGTGAGCTCGGGAAGTGTCTTGGCCCCCCTTCCATTCCATATAGAGGTGTTGTTGGATAATATGATATTCTATGTATTGAGTTTGACTCTTATTACGTTTATATTGGTATGAAAAACTTCCCTTAGTCCCGCTTCCCTTTTTATTAATGCCACTTGCTGATGTTTATTTTGCTTCCGTAACCAAAGATGTTTGAACGATATGATAAGAAGCTTGTTTGGGGTCCCTCCGGGTTCCCCATTCGCCATGTCACGTCTAGGCCCTAGGCTTGGGTCATGACATATTTCATACATTGTATATAAAGATGCCGTGTTTTGTTGTTAGTATGAAGGCCTTTGATTAATTAGTTTCGTTTAATTATTCTATTCTGCTTTGTTAGCATGAAGGTCTTTGACCGAGCTTAGTCTAACTATTGTAGTCGTATTTATAAAAAATGGCATAAAAAATTAACGTGTTGAGCCCGTGCTCAGCACAAGTATTGTCTATCTAATATATATAAAAATTGAAGTCAAAGAAACGAATTATTATCTGAGTAATAAATTTAGGAAATTTTATAGATATATTCC
>JAPFFP010007851.1:6131-17462 GCA_026153255.1 Solanum medicagineum
TGATAAGCAAATAGATGCACTGATAGAAAAATAGGGAAGCTGAAACCTTAAAAACGAGGACCCGTGGAAAAATCCCATCAGAAAAGTGACTGGGTAGTTTAAAAGTGAGATTGGAATAGCAAGAAAGGGTTTTCGGAAAGCTTTGGGGGGAAGTTACTATTTAAAATGGGGAAATTTGGGGGTCAAATAGATTTTGAACCCTCACATACTCAATGTCATCTTTAAAATTGTGCATATAGGGCCTACAAAACCTCGACTACGAGTCGTACAAGTCTTCGTCTCGTAGTAGACCCAAGACTTGGAAAAATTCAGAATCATACCTGGGACCTACGAACCCCACTTATGACTCGTAGGGAATGCTACAAATCATAAGGTTGGCTCGTAGTGTATGTGCCAACTTTAATCGAACATTGTTCCCCCCTACGAGACATAACTATGAGTCGTATCATGCACTACGGCTCATAGGCCTTGTCGTAAAGGCTGCTTCTAATGCCATTTCCTTCACACTTTTTAGCAATTGATTCACCTGCAAACCAAAACTCAAAATACACCAATCTTTAAAACAATAGAACTGATTCAATGTCTTAAAAATCAAAACAAACATCAATCTGCTACCTAATAATTCAAACAACCAAGATAAATTTAAGACGATCCATAAACATAAAAGATACTTGGGTTGCCTCCGAAGAAGCACCTTGTTTAGTGTTGTGGCTTAACTTAATCATCATTCATTATCAGAAATCCTCGATGGCCTACACTTCACTCTTAAACTCATTCGAGTTCTTTATTGATTGGCGGATGTCGAAAATACCTTCTGCATCATTGACCCTGAACTAAAGTTGACCAAAATCCATATCCACCAAGGCTCTTCTGGTGGTCAGAAATGGTCTTCCCAATATAATGGGCACCTCAAAATCAACCTCACAATCAAGGATCACAAAATCAGCGGGAAAAATGAATTTATCAACCTTTACAAGCACATCAAAAAGTATTCCGTCTAGCTTTTTGATAGTTCTATCCGCCATGAGTAACCACATTCTTTTAGCAGTAGGAGTACTAAGACCAAGCTTCTTAAAAACGGTCAAGAGGAATCAAATTAATGGTTTCTCTTAAATGACATAATCATCTTGCAAACTCCACATCACGATGGTACAAGGAATGATGAATGCACTGGGGTCTTCCCTCTTTTGGACTAGGCGTTTGGTCCTGATGGCACTACATTATTCGAGCTCTTGGCTCAAAGTGCACTTCTTCATTACCGAATCTTTCATGTATTTAGCATACCAAGGCATCTTCTCCTATGCTTCTAGAAGGGGGATGTTAATAGACAATTGCTTTAATATAGAAAGAAAGTGTTTGAATTTACCATTCTCCTCCTTTTTCTTAAGTCTTTGAGGAAATGGCAGATGAGGTTTTGGGATCATCTTTGCTCTTTCTTTCCCATTCACCTCTTTACTTCACATCCCATTTCTCTCTAAACTTTCTTCACCAAGATCAACCTTGTCATTAATACCCTTCTCACAAGCTTCATCATCAACCACTGGCATTGGGAAATCTATGGTGCTCTTCCCACATCTTGTCATGACCGCCATGCATTACCCATCATTCATTGGATTTTGAACCATGTTACTTGGCAAAGTACCCTTTTCGCGTTGGTTCAATTGAGAATAAACTTGACCAAATTGTTGCTCTAATTGCTTAATGGCCACCAAATCAGACTCTATCTTTTGGTTTATGCTTGAAATATCCGATTTCATCACTTTCAAGGTCTCATTTTGACGGTCGACCCTCTTCAACAACTTGTCGAACATTTCTTCAATCCTAGAAGTGCTAGACTCGACATCACAATTGTGGGGAGACAAATAGGGATCATTTTTATAACCATCTCTTCATCGCCATTCAGCCTCCGGTACTCTTTCTCTTTCATAATATCTACCTCGATTATCTCTGTACGTCCTTACGATAAAAGTTCCAACCTTGATTTCCTTAACCTTGTCTCCAATAGTTCGAGTTGGACCCTTGGACATTGTTTCAGAAACCCATTACTTGATTACTCACAAAGCAAGCATCTTCCTCAAAGAAGGGTTCTTCATACATGGGCGCCTTTGGAGGTTGGTGGGTCACCGCATGTACACTTGTTTGGTTTTGTTTCAATACCAAGTCCATACTTGTGCGAAGTTGAGCAAGTTGTTACATGATCTCCTCATTCACCTTTGCTTGCTCATTGATGGTGTTTACCAGACAAGATGTCTCAGTAGTACCTCTCTCTCTTGTCCCCATGCTCTATTCGTTTTAACCACTTGCTCCATTATTTCGGAAATTCGTGGAAAAGTTTGATCAAGAAACATGCCTCCCATGATTTTATTGGCACAAGCTTGACTATTCTCATCAAGCGCCGGATAAAGGATCTCTACTAAGGCATCATCAACAATTTTGTGGTCCGAAACCATCCTCATGTCCTTGATGAACCTTTCCTATGTAGTACTAATCAAATCACCTAGCAATTGCTCAAAGTTGTTTATTTGATCTTTGAGCTTAAGTTTCTTGGCCCTTGGGAAATACCTCTCTAAGAAGGCTCTGTGTAGCTCAGCCCAACTTGTGATTGAACTTTGTGAAAGCTTAGACAACCAAATAGCCACATTTCCAGCTAGATATAGAGGGAACACTCTCAAACCAACCTCATCCATAGAAAGATTTTGTGTAGCCATCACACTCTTGCAAATAAACCCGACATTATGAAGATGACTATGTGGATCCTCCGAAGGTAGCCCCGTAAACAAACCATGATTTTGAAGCATTTGTAGGAGACCACTAGATACCATAAAATTAGTGTCGACCGGTAGAGGTGGCAACATTAGAGCTCCAGTGACATCCATAGCCATAGGGTTCAACCTATATTTGTTCCATCCATATGCATTTTCATTGAACGCCCTATGGTGTGGCCTATTTTTCCTTTGTGGTGGGTTTTCATCTCTACCCACATCTTGCTCATTTTGACCAATAGCTTCGCCAAGTGTGACATCCTCATTCTCTTGGGACATTCTTCTAGTGGTTTGGTGGATCTCCAAATGGATTGGACTTAAAAGGTTGCCTTGTCTTCTCGTGTTAGAAATACAAACCTACTATATCCTGCAAGCAAAATCAAACAATAAAAACAAAAAGAAAGTAAATACTAGAGAATCTAGAAATTAATACCTACATTAACTAACAGTGAAATCAAGTCAAGAACCTAGCCATATTCCCCGGCAACAGCGCCATAATTTTTGATGTTCATGCTCCATCAGTAAAGTGGTTGCAGCCAAGTATAAACCTAACCAAGGGTTAGGCTCGAATCCACAGGGAATACGGGGCTTGACTATATTGATCCACTAACAATTATTTCAAGCACTGATCACTATATTCTCTAGAATAGGGGGGAGGTTGCAATTCAAGATGAAGAACAAATAGAAATACTACACTACAAATGAGAGAAGACAACCAAATTGAGGGACAACTTGGGAATTGTGGTCCTCATGATTTGTTGACTCAATTACCCCAGACAACATAACTTCAATCAAGACATTGCATGCAGGATGGTAACTTAGGTTCCTCCAGCTCTCTTGTGAATGTGAAGGTCGAATTTCACAATGGCGCTTGGTTGGCAACCATGGCGTGCCAAGTAATCGTTACTCATTATCCCAGTCAACCTCCCCTTGGTTAGGTTTGGTTGATTGGATGAGAACACATCAATCGATTCCTATCATCTAATTCCTTTTTCCTATTCGTCACTACCTTGGCGGGATTATGATAGTGTGTGGGATTTGGTGGTTGCCACAACCATAAAACATTCAAAATAAAGGGAAATAGACAATACATGCAAATACACAATCAAAGAAATGCACAAAATCTAGGTTATTTAAAGTCAACTCCTAATGGTTCCCACAACCCCAAGTTGTGGGTGCTTAGGTATTCATGACTATGGCAAAATGACAAACAATGAATATGAAAGACATGATTAAGATATTACCCAAAAGAAACGAAGAAAAAGTTACCTTGATGTTGAAACCACAAGCTTGGATTTATGGAAGTTGAGTACAAGTGATTTTAAATCCCTAAAAATGGGTCTTCAAAAGTAAAATACTAAAATCTACACTAAACCCTAGAAATATCCTCTAAGAATATTCAAAGTTGATGTAGAATCTGTAAAGTATTGAATCTCCTTTCAAAAATCCTATCATTAAGTATTTATACTATTTACAAAAAGACCATAAAAATAAAATAGAAAATACAGCTGGCATCAGGTAAGATTCGCAGTTACGACTCGTAGGGTGACCTATGAGTCATAGTCAGACTTTCGTAGTCAGCACTTGACAATTTGGACATGACTGCCACAATACGTTACTACGAGTCATGGTCTTATCAATGACTTGTAGTGTCTTCTCATAGTCCCGAGTTGCAGTTCTTGGTCCAAATTTTGGCAACATTGTTTGAGGCTACGAGGTCCTTTCCAACGAGTTGTAATGAGACATTCAACTCGTAGGCTGGCCTCGTATGGCTGACCTTCACTTTGGAAATTCCTAATTTTGGATATTGTTTCCTGCTACGAGGACACTCTTCGTTTCGTAACTTGGCCTACGACTAGTAAGGTGACTCGTATGTCCTGAACTTCATAAAAATCTACAATTTTCTCCCAAAGTCATACTAACCTGTATTTTCTACAACAACAACACAAAAACACATAAAAACCATAAAAAGTTGCATTAAGAACTTGCAAAATTCTTTGTTTTTTAAGCATCAAATGTGTTGTATTTTCACAGCACATTAGTCATGACCCCATATTGAATTGCAGCAAAAGAAGATAAAGTAAAGCAGAAACAATGACAACATAACATAATAAATCCCAAAATCTGGAGTCATGAGTACAAAAACATCTAAAGGAGTACCAAGAGCTAATACAACTATCTCAAGATGGGCTACAAAACACACAATGTCTGATACATAGTGATGTGCTGTCAAAATACAATATTTTTTATGCTTAAAACTTGGAATTTGTGTGTTGTTTAAGAAATGTCAGTGGGTTTGATGTGCTTTTATGTTTGTTTTTGAGGACTACAAAATTTGGCAAGACCTTGGGTTAAGTATGGAGTTGCTGCTATTTTTGCTAATCTATGACACACTTTACGGAGTTTGGAATTTTTCACGAGTTGTAGAGTGGTGTTCATAAGTGAGATCTACTGAAAGACTGACTTTTTGAAGTTGCATCTTTGAACTGTTAGACGAGCTGTAGAATTATGTACGAGTCATAGAAGAGGTTTCGTACCTTGAGGACAAAAGTTAGAATTTTCTTAAAAGTCATCAGAAGTATAAGGCCCCACCTATGAGGAGTATGAAGAATAAATTAAAATAAGCTTTGGAACTTTTGGACTGTCAACTTCTATGAAGGGGTTTTATGAGCCGTAAACTATTGTATGGCCTGTAAGTGGGTCCGTAGAACCTGGGGCAGACTTGGTGAAATTGGAAACTTTCAGGAATTCAGTCACCGATATCAGATGACCCATAAAATCTTCTACGAGTCGTAGATCATGTCATTGAATGTAAATTAGAGAAAGGTCTCTGAAATTCTGAAAATGTACTAGACAAAACCCCTATCGATGACCCGCAGAATGGACTGAGGCTCGTAAACAGAGTCTCATAGTCCTATCAAACAGATTTCTAAAGGGGCAGTTTTGTCATTTCTCAGCCTTTTACACCAATAGTAGGTAACTTTTACCTCCAAGGGAACCTTTATCCACTCTCTTAGCCCTAATCCCTCTCCTTCATCCTTATTCTAAAAATACTCTAAGTTCCAATTCCTCTTTAAATACTCCCAAGTCTTCAATTTTTCAAGAAGAAGGAAACAAGCTAGGGTTTTGGTTTCTTCACATCCAAGTTGGATTTTCTCTTCAATAAGTTGACAAGGTATGTGGGTTTGATTGTGGAGACATTTTCACCAAAAGCCCAACCATTCCTCTTCCCCTTTGTGATTGTTTTTTATTTATGGTATTACATGATGATTTTATGAACTCATTATTATGAAGATAAAATGAAGTATTTTATGATGGGTATCCTAGTACATTAGTATGTCATGCAATATTATATGAAATCCATGATTTTTATGTGAGGGTTTGATGGTGCCCTAACCAAGTATTCTAATGATTGATTAGTGGGTTATTTTGAATAATGCTTATGGATTTTAATATACTCCTATCATGGAAGTTATTTTTAGCTTGTGCACATGTACCCACCATTAATTGATCTAAGATGCATGCCATATTCTTATGTTATGAATGCTTTGTGGCAAGATGTGTATGATAAGCATGATGAGACTAACAAGAACTAACAAGTACGCTATGAGCTCATGAACATGAGGTGAATGACATGTAGTATGTAAAGCACTAACTTTGATGTTACAAGTTATGATTAATGAGCTACTCCAAGAATGACACCAATATATTTTGAGACTATGCATGTCATAACGATTATTATGTTTCAAGTATTCTGTGGGATTGTGACCTAGCACTGAGAGGACCTTGGTAGTTTCCCATGGTCCCATAACTATGTGCCACCATAGGTTTGTGAAATTAATTCCCTACGTGAGCTTATACCTACCAAAAGGTCTATGCCGTAAGGTATGGATAATTGTTGAACCTACTAAAAATGTTATACCGTAAGGTAAGGATAAGATGCAAAATCCACCAAAAATGCTATGTCATAAGGTGGTGGCACTTTCTGAAAAGGCCATACCGTAAAGATAGTGTTAGGTATACCTTGGAAAAATAGACCCCTCCTTGCTCGATGTGGAGTGAACATCAGGATTTCAAGTAGTAATTCACTTGGTCTTATATGTTGGTTATGGTCCCTTCCCACTATGTATATGATGTCATGTGATTTGATGATTTCTCATGCATGTTCTTTTAAGGTAATTACCCCTCATGATATATTGAGCCCATATCTATTATTTATGATGTTATATCTTCATCACTCATGACTTATGTTGTTTGACACATCTTGATATTGCATGATCTAATCATTAGGAACTGGAGCTCCTTACCATCCTCCATCTCCATATGGCTAGACATTCTAGTTAAACACTGCTTGGTGAGTCCTCCATATTCTGGGACAAAGTTCCACTTAAATTCATTCCTTGTGTAGACTCATTTACTTTTGGATACTATCTATTGAGGGTGAGCCCTGGAGATGTCTTGGCCCCCGTCCTATTCATAATTAAAGGTGTTGTTGGATATTATGATTGTTATGTATGATTGAGCTTGACTCCTCACACTTTTGTATTATGAAGACATCTCTTAGTCCCAGACTCCCTTTTTATGTTAAATTCTTGATGATGGTGATGAGGTGGAAGTCCTAAGTCCCCAGTTGCCCCCATAGCATGAGTCATACTTATCCACCCCTTAGAAGCTACATGCTATGTGATCCATGCACATCCCTTTCCCGACAACATCCCCACAGCGTGAGTCCAAAGTTCTATTTCCCATAAAAATTATGTTCTATATGTTTATTGATCTTTTTTATGCTTCCGTAAAACCAAGGATGTGGTTTACATACTTAAGAGGCTTGATTGGGATACTACCAATCAAGATGAAACCCTATGCGGGTTATAAGTCTGAATACTACCAATAGAAAGGTCTCATAGAAGCTATACCCAAATTTGAAGAATGAAGTTCACAAAGCCTAGGTACGGACCGTAAAACTTCGTACGACTCGTAACCCAGCTCGTATTATCCGTCGAATCTAGTTTTCCTATTTTGTTTTGGACTTCTATTTTAAGTGCTATAAATAGATTTTTTAGGTTATTTTCAATAGCGAATGACAAAAAACTTTGAGAGATGTGCTTATAAACACTTGAGCATAACTTTATGATTTTAATCATTAACATATGATTTCTTGGGAAGAGTTGGAATTTCTTGTTCTTAAATTCACCTTTGTAAGTGCTCAATTATATTATTCTATATCATGATTCTTCCATCTACAATAATTATACATAGCTAAATCCATAACTAGAGTTGTCAAAACCATGATGAACTAACAAGGTAAAACTCAATAATTTATAATTCTTGGAAAGTGTGCATGTATATATTAATTAATTCTCTTCGTCTTGATTGCTTTTTAACAGAGTACAATCTTAGAACTCACCTAGTTGTTACACAATATATCCAGAAGGTAGTGAATGAGAAAAGATATTAATTAACAAGATTTGATCGATTTTTTCTTGTCTAATCAACCAATTTGAATCAAGTGGAGGTTGTACTGGGGCAATAGGTAAGGGTTAGTAATGTCACATTGCGGGAATGATCAAATTACATAGTAAAATTTACCTCTCACCTAGATAAAAGGGTTTGGTAAACTTAACTTACCATTCTGCATGCAACATTATAGAAAAGAATGTGATTATCTGGTATACCGAGTTAGAGAATTATGGGGAACACATTACACTAGCAGCTACTAGGGTATGGTTTTCCCCATGATTCCCTAACTCGGTATTACCAGATAATCAAATTCTTTTTTAGTGTGTAGCAAGCAGAACGGGAAGTTGAGTTTACCAAATCCTTTGATCCAGGCGAGAGGCGAATTTCACTATGTGATTTGGTCCATCCCCACAGTGTGACATTACTAAACCTTACCTATTGTTCTAGTACAACCTCCCTTTAGCCCAATTTGGTTGATTAGATGAGAAATATCAATCAAATCCTGTTAATTAATATGTTATCCTTTTTATTACTACCTTTATCTAGTCAGTAACACTAGGTGAGTCCCAATGTTGGCCACCATTAAAAATCATTCAGATCAAAGAGAATTAATAAATACATACATGCACAACTTTTAAGAATTACGAATTATCTAATTTTACCTTGTTAGTTCTTCATGATTCCCATAACCCTAGTTGTAGATTTAGCTACTCATAATTAGTGTAGATGCAAGATTTATGAATTTGTATAACATAATTGAGCACTTACATAAGAGAATTAAGCACAATAAATCCAAGCTCTTCACCAAGAATCACTAGATTGAAGTAAAAGCACAAGATAAAGTTTCACAAGTGTTTCTCTCAAGCTCTCTACTATTCTCTACTGTTCTATGATGTTCCTCTCCCTTTACCTATCAAAAATAACCTAAAAAACCTATGTATAGTGTTTAATCTATAAAACCAAAATGGAATAGGATAACTGGGTTGGCAGACTCTATGGGCATTGCTATGGGTCGTATAATATTTTACGGCCCTTCGGGATTTCGTGGATTGCATCTTCAGTTCAAGGGCTGGCTTTTACGACAAAACCTTTTATGGTCCATATAATGTTTTATGGCTCGTAGGGGCTTTCATCTAATGACTCTTTAGCAATTTCCCACTTTTTGATCCTCAGAATATCACCCTTCACTGGAATTGTATACGAAACTAGATCTACTGTCCATAGAATTCTCTACGACCTATAAAAGGTCTCGTGAAAGAACACCTTCAGCAAAATCTGCATACTTATCCTAAAAATTGTGCCAACACTGTAATCCTACAAAACAAACATAAAAACACATAAAATCTACAAACATCGCTTTGAAAACATACAAAATTCCAAGTTTAAGTATCAAAAGTGCTATATTTTGATAGCACATCAACACCCTCAACTTAAAATAATAAGTTGTCCTCAAGCAACAAACTCAACCTACATAAGTAGTATAGTAACACACTGACCTCAAACTGATGGCATACATCATATCAAACTCAAGTACATATACCCATATCACTTTAAAAACACATCAGATAGCTATCAAGCAAACCAATACAAATCAACATATGTGATAGTGCAACAATGACAAGTAAGGCAATTATCAAAAAGCAACAACAATTGAGTTAGTCCAATGTTAACAAGGCACTGCAAGTGCTCTCATAGAAAGAAGTCCTATATCTCTCTCATGAAGATATTTTTAGATGTAATCTTGGGACTATGCAAAATCACTCATTCTCACAAAAGACATTCAAATACCATGCTCAATACAATATGCTTGCCCCTATACTCATGCCTATGACTTTTGACTACTTGGACTAGGATCACTTAGGACTTCATTGGCTTGTAACGTAGGCTCAGGGGGCTTTGTTATGATTTTTTGGGAACATAGTGACTAAAGGTCCTCCCTTGACACTTTTTTTCTCTTAACTTTTATCATACCAACACTATTATTTTATCCTCATTCTCATTTTTTCTTATTTTAAGCCTTTCTGGGTGCCTTATTCTCATTTTCTAGCATTTTACCTTTTATTTTCACATCATTTTTCTTTTTAGCTCATTGCTTAGGCATCACTCATTTCTCTTGCACCCGACACACATTTTTAACATATTTTTCATTCATATCTCTAGCTTTCCCCCTCATTTTGTGTTTAACCTTACATCAGCCACCCTTAACATAGGCTTTTGGCCTAAGTTGAGGTGCACAATATCCAACCCAAGAACCAAGGCTGCTTTTGATAGCCACCCTCAACTTAGGCTTTTTGCCTCAGTCAAGGTAGTCAATGTTCAAGAAAGGACCAGGGCCAATTTCAGGATCTTACATCTAATAAGGATAGGTAACTTAGTTTTTTACTAAGAAAGGGTATATGTATGGCTCAAACATTAGGATCAAGAGATATTTCACACATTTGGTTGGTCATTTAAGCTAAGTGGACTATTATGAACAATAACCTAAGATCCTTTCCTAACCAACTAACCTAAAGTCAAAGTCAGAGTAACAGGGCAAGTTTTGAATTGTAACACAACTATGAATTTAGCAAAGCAAATTCACACTCACACTCACATGACACTAATTACGCTATAAAAAAAGACTATCAAATCATGCTTTTCATCTTAAGTTTAACCTCACTTATCAGAACAAGCACTGTCATCAATCAAACATGCATGTTTGCTATCAAGTCTAACTAACAAAATTTTTTGTGGGTATCAATTTTCACACAAAAGCACAAAACCCACATATGCCATAGATATTAGTGCTATATGCTACCAATACTACCTACACATCCTAATATTCCGGTCCAACATAAATTAAATATCCATGGGGAAAAAGAACACAGGCCAAAAACCCATAGGATTCAAAATTTGGGATATTATAAAGTACAGGGTCAAAAAAAAAATACCTAGGTGCCTAAGCGCTGGACTCTAGCGGAGTATGGATACCCCCAACCTCTTTGGTGGTCTCCGTAGTGGTAAGAGAATGATCGGAGGGGCCCGCAACCCTCACTTTCTCAAGCTCAAAAGCCTGCCATAGCTTCTCATCTTGTCTTGGGTGCATAGCGACAATATTTAGTCCCTGCTC
>JAPFFP010007862.1:0-17460 GCA_026153255.1 Solanum medicagineum
GTGGCGCCAAGGTCAAGGAAACAAGAATTGGACCCATAGAAGAGAATGTGCCTATAGAGATAGCTAGGGTGGTTATTATGAGAAAAATAGGGGGCAAACATCAAGTGGAGTAATAGAGATGGTTCCAGAAATAATACTTTGTGCCACCACACCAACACGATGCAGACACAAGCAACTCCAAAATTAAGGAGATATTTGATCACCTGTTGAAGAAGGCTGAGACACGGGATGAGACTCTACGTGGAATGAGAGCATAAATTGCAAACATTAATAAAAAATAGTCTCATTCTATGTCAATTAAACAACTTCAGCAATAGTTTGATCAGGTATCGACTCTACTTAAGCAGCATCAGTGGTGCATTGCCTAGTGATACAGTGCAAAATTTTAAGGATGAAGGGCAAAGTACTTAGGTTATTAGTGCGAGTGATAAGGATGTAGTCGAAGGAGATGACTGTGGCAAGGATGTGGTAAATGAATCAATTGAAGACCAAAAAGAGTAGAAGTCTGTCCCAAGGCCTCCTCCTCTTGTCCCTCAAAGACTCAAGACGAGGGACGAGGAAAGCAAGGTCAAGCACTCTCTCTCCATGTTAAAACAGCTACCATCAACACTCTTCTCATCGAGTCACTGGAGAAGATACCTACCATACCCTGCATAAGTGAAGATGTGGATTTGGCAAGGGCATTACGTGATCTTGGTGCTAGCATAAATGTAAAGCGCCTTGCGGTCTACAAGAAGTTTAGATTGGAAGCATCTACTCAAAATATCATATGATATCTAGTACGCAGTCACCGCATTCTTATATCACCACCCTTTGAGCATGATAGAAAGTTGGGAAAGAAATTAGGGGTGCAATTTATAAGTTCAAGGTGGAAGAAAAAGCACACCTGTGAAGGAGCAATGTTTGAAAAATTGGTGAAGTCTGAGTATCCAAGTTGACTAAGTCAAGCCACGACAATAAATCTGGCGCTGCTTGGGAGGCAAACCAAGGTACGTTTGTTTTACCCCTATATTCTCTATTATTTCTTGATTTGGTGCATTGAGGACAATGCACAACTTTTTTGATGGGGTGTGGGTATTTATGGATCATGGTGAAGTCTGAGTAGCTTAGGGTCCATAACTACCCCAAATTTTGATCCCGAGGTTTTCTTGCCTGTGTTCTTTTTCCTCATGGATATTTACTTTCTGTTGAATCGGCATGTTTAGGAAGTGTAGATAATTTGTAGATATATAATAGTCATTATCTTTTGGCATATATATAGTCTTTAAATGCTTTTTGAATGTTTTGAAAATTTGGAACCCTTAAAATTTTTGAGATTGTTGGTTATTTTTGTAATCATGCATGTGATTATCTTGCAATGTTTGTTCTGATATTGTAAAGGTAAGCTGAGGCTGAAAGCATGACCTATGAGTCTATACTTAATTGTGAATGCAATTCTTTGTGTGTTGTGAGCTTATTTTGCTGCATTCATGCATCTTGTATGGACTCAGAACTTGCCTTAGTACTCTAAGATTGGTTTGGTGATATGGTGGATATGGAAAGGATCTTAGGCCTTTTTTCTTTGAGTGAAACCACTTTTGGCCTAAATGACCCACCAAATGAGTGAGTGAATCCCTTGTTCGAAACTTTTGAGTTTCTCATGTACTCATTTTTTCTTGACATCTTGCTAGCTTAACCTTGTTTGATGAAATACCTTGATTTTGGCCCTAGTCTATCCTTGGACATATGAACCTTAATTGAGGCTAAAAGCCTAAGTTGAAGGTAGCTACAAGTTGTGGCCTTGGTCTGAGGAATAAATATTGTGTATTTCATCTCAAGCTAAAAGCCTAAGTTGAGGGTGGCCCTTATGTGGTAAAGTGATGACAATGAGGTGGTTAGTTGGGGAATAAAGAAAGAAATGAAAAATCAATGAGCCGAGTGAAGAAAAAGAAAAGATAAGTGCCTTTAATTGAGAATAAGTAGCGAGAATTGAGTTCAAAAATAAAGCACAGTTGAAAATAGAAAGAAAACACTCGACGAAAGTTCAAAAAAGGAGAATACAGGTGGAGTTATTGAAAAGGGTTGTATTATGAAAGCAAAAAGTGTTGGTAAACATGGTTTAGGATACCTTTTAGTCACTACTTACCTAAAATGCCATGCCAAATCCCCCTAAGCCTATGTTACAAGCCCATAAGTCCTAAAGTGATCCAATTCCACTTTATCACCAAGCTAGAGGATGAGTATAGAGGCATGCCTATGGTGTTAGTCAGTATGTATGAATTTCAATTGTGAGAGTGGGAATGCTTCCTCAATCCCTGAATTCTAAATGCTTTTGAGTTAGTACGAGGGGCTTCTTTCCAGTGAAGACATTTGCACCACTTGAGTAGCATATAACTATACCAACGATTATGTACGGCTGAAGCTCCTTAACTTGTCATAGATGGATTGCTAGATATTTGATTATGTTCTTGTTCTTCTTAATAACTTTGAAATCCTATGGCAGTTGGGTACTTGGATCAAAGGAGTTACTGTATATGCCATTAGTATAACTATTATGTATTTCTCTTTGTCTATGTAGATTGAGTTGTCGGTTGAGGATAAACAACAATTCTAAGTTGAGGGTGTAGATGTGCTGTCAAAATACAACACATGTGATGCCTAAAACAAGGGATATTGTGAGTTCTTAATGCGACTTTTTATGATTTTTATGTGTTTCTGTGTTGTTCTTTCAGAAAAGTTAGGTTGGCAAGATTTTGAAGAAAAGTTGCAGATTTTATTGAAGCTTATGACATACGAGCACACCTATGAGTCGTAGCCCAAGTTACGAGTCGTAAGGTATGTAGTAGCAGAAATCAGAGACCAAAAATTTAGAAATCTGCTAAGTGGAGGTTACCTCTATGAGGCCATCCTATGAGTCATAAGTCTCACCACGACTCGTATAAGAGGACTCGTAGCAAGAATCAAAGAGCCAAAATGTTGGACCAAAAACTAAAGGCCAAGACTATGAGAAGAAAATACGAGTCGTAGCTCAAGCAACGACTCATACCTATGGGTCACACCAGTTTAGTATAAGATGCCAAGAATCTGATACAAGACCCCGAATACAACTAGTAGGTCATCCTACGAGTCATACCTGCGAGACTTATCAACTACCGGCAGTCTTTTCTGTGTAAATTCTAGGGTTATTTTGTAAATACTTTACATAGTTTAAGTTAGGGCTTAGAAAGAGTTCGTCCAGGAGACATTTTACAATCATCTTTTGAATCCTTTCTTAGTTTTTAAGATTAGTTTATTATTTTCTCTTGGAAAATCCATTTTGGGGTTTGCAAATCTTGCCTTGTACTCATCGTTGATCAAATTAAGCTTGTGGATTTGCAACTTGTGGTGCCTACTTTCTTCATTGTTGTTGGTAGAACTCTTATTTATGTCTTGTAAGTGCATTTTTCCTTGTTTTGCCTTAGCCATGAGTAGCTAAGCACCCACAACTTGGGGTTGTAAGAACCATGGGCAGTTGACTTGAGATGACCTAGGTTTATTGCATTTCTATGATTGGGCTTTGGCATGTATTGTCTATTTTCCTTCATTATGATTGTTGTTTGGTGGTGGCCAACACCAAACACTAGTTACTATCATGATCTCGACCAAGGTAGTAATGGATAGGAAAAGGAAAGTATGTGAAAAGATTTGATTGATGTCTTCTCGTCTAATCAACCGAACTTAACCAAGGGGAGGTTGATTGGGACAATTGGTAACGGTTAGTTGGCATGCCATGGTTGCCAACAAAGTGCCATGGTGAAATTCGACCTTCACTTTCACAAGAGTGTTGGAAGAACCTAAGTTGCCATCCTACATGCTACTCTTAAATTGTGGTTACGTTACCTAGGGTAATCGAGTCAACGAACCATGGGGAACACAATTCCCAAGTTGTCCCTAAAATTGAGTGTTTTCTCGCGTAATAGTATAGTCGTAATTTTACTTTTGTTTTTGAATCGCAAACCCCCCTATTTAGTGATTTTATTTATTTATGCTTGAAATGATTAGTAGTGAAGTCTTGTAATCAAGCACTGTATTCCCCGTGGATTCGACCCTACCCTTCGGTTAGGTTAATTGCTGACAACGACCGCTTTCTTATTGGAGCGTGAACATCATATGTCAGCTTCCTAGTGACTCGACCAGTAACACGTGGGAGAGGTTCACAAAGATAAATGAGGAGATGTTGCAAGAGCTTGTCTAGATTGGCACCAACTTGGAGTTAAGTAGAATCAGGAATGAGTTAATGTAGTTGTTCATCAGCCTTCGTGAGCACCCATGTACGAAGAGCCTTACTATGAGGAGAGTACTTTATTGCTAACCAGACGGGGGGTTTTTGGACCAATGCCCAAGGGTAAAATCAAGACTATTAGTGCCAAGTTCAAGGAAAGCAAGGTTGAAACCATAATAGGATAGTGCCTTTAGAGACAATAATCATGGAGGTTACTATAATAGAAATAGGGGCCAGGATAGAGATGCTGATTGGGGTCGTAGAGACGGTTACAGGAATGTCCTTATATGCTACCACATATTTTTAATACAAGTGCTGGTAGTTCCAGGGTTAAGGTGATGTTTCATCTGTTGCTGAACAGGGCTGACACACAGGATGAGACCTTGAGGGGGATGAAGTTTGTCCTCTCTAACATTGATCAGAAGATGAAGTCCCATTCTGTTGCTATCAAATAGCTGGAGCAATAGTTTGGTGAAATATCAACTCCACTCAACCACCGATAGAGAGGTACATTGCCTAGCAATACAATTTAGAATCCAAATAATGATAGGCAGTATATTGTGGTGACCACTCATGTTAGAAAGTAAACCATCGATCCTCCAATACCAGTTGATGATTGTGATGTTAGTGAGGAGACAAATAAGGTCAAAGATGCATAAAATGGAGATGATTGTGCCAAGGATGGGATGAGTGATGCTGCAGAGATGCCACGAAAGTTTAAGCCATTCCTAGGCCTCCTCCTCTTTTCCTCAAAGAATCAAAAAGAAGGAGGAGAAAGGAAAATTCAAGCATTTTCTCTCTATTCTGAAACAACTGTCCTTCAACATCCCTCTCGTCGAGGCATTGGAGAAAATGCCTGGGTACGTGAAGTTCATGAAGGACTTGGTTAGAAAGAAGTGGGCTGTAAGCCAAGAGCTCTGCCAAGAGCTTCAATATTGCAGTGCAATTGCTATTAGGTCCTTGGTATAGAAATGAGAAGATCCCGATGCATTCACCATACCCTGCACTATTGGGTATGTGGTGTTTGCATAGGAATTATGTGATCTTTGTGCAACATAAATCGGATGCCCCTTGCAGTCTTCAAGAATCTAGGGTTGGGAGTCATTACTCCGATGAGCATGTGGTTGTTTATGGTTGACCTCATCGTAGAGAAGCCTGTGGGGATACTTTATGACATCTTTGTCAAAGTAGAGAAGTTCATATTCCCCACACACTTTGTCATCCTTGATAGAGAAGTCAACTTTGAAGTCCCAATAATCTTAGGAAGGCCCTTTCTAGCCATTGGTCGAGCACTAGTGGATATGGAAGCTGGCCAACTTAGGTTTAGATTGAATGATGAAGAAGTTGTCTTTAACATTTGTCAGTTAATGAAGAGGCCAGATGACTTGAAGATGGATGTTTGGGCACTTGGTAAAGTCTGAGCAATCAAGTAGTCCAAGTCGTGCCGCGACACTATATCATGCGATACATGGGAGACAACTAAAGATATTTGATGTAATTGTGGTATTTTTGTATTGTTTTTAGCTTTTGGACTTGTAGGTAGTTTACTTTTTAGTTTTGGTTGTAATTTTTGGACATTAGACTAGTTCCATATAGGGTAACAGTGTGTTCTACGAAGAATATAGAGGTACATGACTAAGTCAGCCACTTTTGCTTGGAAAGGCATCAAGAAGTATTTCAACGAATGGTTCTTATGGGCCATATGTAAAACTATGACCTGTACACTATTTTGTATAACTATTTCACCGAGTAAAAAATTTTTGTACTCTAGTCCACAAGCAAACTATACGACTCACAAATAAAACTACAGGTCGTGAATGGGGATCGTAGAACCCAGTTAAGGTTTCTACTATTGACTAAGTTTTAGGGTTTTTATGACTAACTCTATGAGTCGTAAAATATTATATTGCTCATAGACTAGTCCGTGGAAAGCCATCCCTCAAAACGAAGGTTTGGGTAATTCACAAAATCGAGATATACGGGCCGCAAAAACTTCTACGGCCCGTAATTGGGGTTTCATAGAAGCCTGGGCCCATTAATTTTACCTGACCTCGTCAAAGTATAAATAAGGCGTCAAATAATTTGGACCCTAATTCTTCATAACATTTACTAAAAGTACCCGACCCCCACCCTAAGCAAATTTCGATCACCACTGAATGACCACCACCGAACGACCATTACCTATTTATCGGCAACTTTTAGGGCCACCTTTGGCAGCCCTAGGTTTCACCATCCTCAACTCCTCCTTCAATTTTTAGCATCTTTCTCACTCAATTCGGTAATTTCTTGGCCATAAAATCCTTTTAAATATAGGAATTATTGTTAGTAGGTTGGAATTAATTGATGGGCATGGTAATTCGATTAGTATGGGTATAAATCCATGTTTGCCATTGTATTTTCCTAGAAGTTAATCATGGGTCATATGCTTTCGATGCTTGAATAGTGCTTAAAGTCGAAAAATTGTGTGTTTGGCATGTTTATGTGTTTAAATGATGTTATGTGAAACCATGTCATCACATGTCCCTCAAATTGAATATCTTATATCGGTTGAAAAAGAACGTGTGATTACATGTGTATGCTTTGTTGTTTAAACATTCAAACAGGGTCGGTTTACTTTGGAAACATGTAAAATGAGATTCAATGGGGTTGTATGTAAACATTGCATATGAGGTGTAGGGTATTTTTCAAATCATGTGGGAGTGAATCATATCTTCCTTTATATTTGATTTAATTGTTAAAAATGTCCTTTGTAATATATTTTGATAGACTTAGAAAATCAAAAGTTTTGAGTTTTTCACTATATGAGGATCTTCTATGACTCGTGAAACATTCCACGAGCTGTAGTTGCCCCTTGTATGAAATCCTAGAAACTTGAAGTTTTTGAGACTCAATCAGATGAGACCTTTTACAACCCATAGATTCTCCTTCATAGTAGATAGATATTATAGATCCCTGCCTATAAAAACTCAACACTGGACTATATCTACAACTCAGTCTATGACTTATAGAATATTCTACAGGCCATACCTGGTCTTGTAGATGCAATTCCAGTAGCCAAAATCTATGCACCTTATTTCTATGAGGGTTTTCAACGGCTCATAATTTTTACTATGACCCATAGAAGTACCTTCGTAGACCAGTCTATAACCTTGTATGAAATGTTCTTGCTTTCTATTCCTGTAATTATAGGGCTAATCTTGTTTGCTACATGTGCACATTTCAGGTACTATGGCCCTAAAAGTAAGGAGAGATTAGGTCAGGGCCTTGCAGTGGAGACTACAAGACTAGACCTCGAAGGATCAAGGCACCTCTAAGGCTAGTGGATCACTTAAGGAGCTCAGTGTCTAGCTTGACTGGGATAATAAGTGACCACAAACTCAGGCTGCCACCATACATAGGCAGGTCCATACCCAGGCTATCATTGTCTACTCTCCTATTTTGAAGGTAGAGGCTACAAGGATAACAGTTCCATTTAGATGAATCCTTCTAGAGTAGAGTCTGAGTCAGGATCTGACAATGAGTTGGAGATGGAGTCCTCTACACCACCTCAGGCATCGCTATCACCTCCAGATGCTCTATCTAGCCAGTGGTGCATTGAGGGCATGGAGGCCATATACATAGAAGGGTATATAGAAGAACGAACAGGGCCTACTAGCTCATTCTATCTTTGAGGAGCCCTGCATCATTACTTCGGGATTGGACAGTTTCCCAGGCCTATAGGGCATTATCAGCGGATATAGACTCTAGTAGCTTGTACAACCATCAGGGAATTACTTCCCGACCATGATTAAGGAGTTCTACGCATCATATGCCACCATAGTTCTCATATCTCTTACCAAGGGGAAGAAGCCCCTCACTCACCCCAAATTGATATACACCAGGGTGAGGGCTCGACAGGTAGACATCTCAAAGACTGCCATTTGACGTAAACTATTCGACTCTAAGTTCCTATCCACTAGATCGACATCAGAGTATGGTAAGATATTTGGAAGACTAGGGATAAGGCTCTGGTAAGACCATCTCGCAGGGAAAGCATGATGAGATGGGTCACCGATCAGATTGCAGACCAGGGCTTGGACTTTGAGTGGATAGCTACATTGGCAGAGCCCATTGTGAAGGCCTCACTAAGCTTCATCGCCAAATTTTGGTGCGCTATGGTGAGATCATGGATCTGGCCGACATTTGCTAATAATACACTGATGCTGTACCAAACTATATGGTTGCAAAAATCTTGGCCGACTATGAGATCAATTGGGCTAGCCTCATTACGGAGCAGATACTCGAGGTGGCTACGAAGTGGTCCATCTCCATCCTCTTTCCATAGACTCTGTATTGAGTTGGGGGGGTGATTCTACATCATCAGACTCATTGATAAAGGTCCAGAGGACTCTACGTACCAGCCTGATTAGGCTAATGATAATCCGGTGGCCCTCCATCGAGCACCGCACTCTCTAACTTAGATGCTAGATATGTTTGCAGCGGTGCCACCATCAAAGCTTGTATCAATCACCACTTCTGCTGCATCCACTAAGGAGAGGCCCTCACAGACTAACATTGATATGGAGAGGAGCCCTGCTACTACTAACTCCATCCTAGAGGCCGTGCCCATACCGACAACACCTGCTGGCATAGTCTATGTGTTAGCGGTCCATTCAGGCCATGGCGTAGAGGCTGGCCCACTCTGAGTCATAGTTGACTCAGTTGTTACAATAGAATAGGCCTTCGGTCTGCCAGGCCATTCAAAATTTGAGGCTTGTATGCAGGCATTCATGGTGGCCATTATTCAGGAGAGACTCAAGATTGTGGATAACTGCATTGATGCATTTGAGCGGCGAGTACAATAGAGCCTCAATACAACATGACCAGTAGACTTGAAGGCCCTTTAGATGAAGATCCTACAGCTCTGGGTCGATATAACAGTAACATTAGCAACACTGGTGGTATTTACATCAGCCGATCCCTCAGAATCAGTGGTTGATTTATTTGCTCCCGAGGAGCCAACACACACTTTCTATGGGAAGAGGCCTCGCGTTAATGATTTGAGTACAGTGAGGCTCCAAGCGGGCATGAAAAAGGAGTAGGAGTTAGAGCTTTCTAGGATATGCTCGAGGTAAGATGAGGAGTTGTGAAATCTTCTAAGCATGAGAGAGTGAGGGTTGCTGGACCCTCCAGACATGCTTCTATGACTTGGGAGGCCACCAGGTAGGTTGCGGGTGGCCAGCCTCAGCCAGAGACCGGCACTTAGGCGCCCAGGTATGTTCTTTTTTGATCTCTATGCTTTATCAGTTTATTTTGTGCATTAAGGACAATGCAAAATCGTTATTGATGGGGTGTGGGTAGTTATAGGTCTTAGTGAAGTCTGAGTAACCTTAGCTATAACTATGCCAATTTTTGAATCTTAGGGATTTTCTTGCTTGTGTTCTTTTTCCTTAAGGATATTTACTTTTTGTCGAATGACATGTTTAGGACGTTTAGGTTGTATTAGTAGAATGTAGTACTGATATCTATGGAAGATGCTTGTTTTGTGTGAAAAATGATACCCACCAATTTTTTTTTAGTTAGTCTTGATTGAAACCATACATGTTTGATTGTTTGATAGTGCTTGTTCTGATAAGTGAGGATAAATTGTGATGAAAAACATGATCTGACAGTCTATGTTAATAGTGTAATCAGTGCCATATGGGTGTGAGCTTACTTTGCTAAATTCATATGTTGTGTTTCAATTCAGAACTTTCCTTCTTACTCAGACTTAGACTGTAGTTTAATTGGTTAAGAAAGGATCTTATACTGTTGTTCATATTAGTCCACTTAGCCTAAATAATCAACCAAATGTGTAAAGTATCCCTTGATCCTAATGTTTGAGCCTTACACATACCTTTTTCTGAAAAAACCTAAGTTACCTAGCCTTATTAGATCTAAAATCCTAAAATCTGCCCTAGTGCTTCCTTGAACATTGTGCACCTTGACTGTGGCAAAAAGATTAAGTTGAGGATGACTATTGTTCCTAGTTCCTAGGTAGGATATTGTGCACCTTGACTCAGGCCAAAAAGTTAATAAACACAAAAATGAGGTGGAAGGTAGTGATAGGAAAAGGGATAAAAATTTGTCTTAGGTGCAAGAAAAATAAGTTGATGCCTAATTGATGAAGAAAAAACAAAATGATGTCGAAACAAAAGGCAAAGAGCTGAAAAGTGAGAATAAGGCACACAGAAAAGCTTGAAATAAGAGAAAGGGAGAATGAAGTGAAAAATAATAGTGTTGATTGGGAAAAACTAGCAAAATGCAGTCTCGTGGAGGGCCTTTTTCTAAAAGATCAAACAAGAGCCCCATGAGCCTACGTTACATGCCAATAAAGTCTTAAAGTGATCATGGACCAAGTAGTTAAGGGTCATGGTCATGAGTATAGGGGCAAGCATATGGTATTGAGCAACGTATTTGAATGTATTTTGTGAGAGTGACTGATTGTGTGTAATCCCAAGGATTCAATCTGAAAATATCATCATGAGTAGGATATGAGACTTGTTTCTGTAGGGGCACGTGCATTACATTGTTGATATTAAACTAACTCAGTGAGTGTGGATTATTGATAATTGCTTTACTTGTCATAGTTGCACTGTCACATATGTTGATCATCTGTATTGGTTTGCTTGATAGCTATTGTTACTCCCTATTGTACGCAAGTGTACATGGTCTTGACAAGCAATATAGTGGCCCTTATTAGGGGCCGGGATATCGAACCTAAGAGATTTAAACCAAAATCAATTAACACTCCAAGTTATTCCGTTAAGTGTGTTCATGTTGAAAATGATGAAAGGATTGAGTGGAAAAGTAAACAACTAATTATAACTACTAAAGTTAACCGATTTCTTGTGAATTATCAGATTAAGTTTGATTCCGAGAATGTATCCTTATCAATGCAATTCTAGATTCAGTGCTTGTACTTACGTCTGGGTTTCCTGATTACTGATTCACAGGGTTAAAATTACCTAAACAAGGTTGCATGCCTCTACTGGCCTACCTTTATTGACTGCCTAACTATATCACTGAGCGGGAATAGACGCTTAATAAAAATACTTTGAATGTTATCTTCCTATATTTGAACCAAGCTAGGTTAAGGGTAGTTGTCACGAATTTCCCTTACACGAATCAATCTAGTTTCTTAGTTGAACAAACTCCCTATATGACTGTGTTCTATTCATTCAAACAACTTTCTAATGCAGAATGAATGACTAATTTACCCCCTAGTTGACCAGGCTATGAAATATAAATATAAGTAATAGAGTAATCTAGTGGAAACCCATTCATAATATGCAAAAATCAAAAACTAGAACATTGTCTATGGCTATATTCCAAGAATATGGGAAGATTAGCCATGCATTATCGGCTTATACATGAAGAATCAAATGTAAAAACTAACCAAAGTAACCCTAGGATGGAGATTTTAGTCGTCTCTGCTTCGTTCCAAACAAAACCAGATATGAAACCTAAAGTTAAAAACAAAATGTAACTTAAAATTCCCGTATTTCTTTTATCCCCCGGATCTTCAAAGTCTGCAATGCAAACTGGGTGTTTTGAGTGGATATTCGCATTAAATGTTGACTAGGCAAATTTCTCCTTTCCTTGTGCAGCTTCACGACACAAACTTCCCTTATTTTCCTGCTTTGCACCTTTTTCTTCAAGTTTTTAGCTTGCACAGCTTTTCCCCAGGTCCACGATACACACTTGGGCCTTTTTTCTAAGCTGACTGATTTTTCCCTTTAGATTTGAAGTCGTGTTCTTCCTCATACTCAGAATGTGAGTTTAGATTGGCATATTCTCTTCAAAACCTACAAAAACACAACCAAAAGGTGCATTTGACCCTGGATTAGCAAAATTACAGTACAACACTTAGACTCTATGGATTTGTCCTCTGACTAAGCTCGATTTATGGGTAGTTTTGGCTAGTTTGGCATAAATACGCCTAAGATCACAACCCGAAACTTAGAGTTTTATCTGCCCTTGGACAAATTAAGACACATGCATGAGACCCTTAGGAAATATGTAAAAGGAACATCCTAAGATTGAGTCCTTTAAACCATGTCAAACACTTCTCCATGCCCCCAACGACATCAACTCACACCATGTACACATGTATCAATGCAAGCTCATGTAGAATTTCTTTTAATAGCTCCTCTAGTTGTCACCCTTGGATGATTATTTTCCCTCACCTGAAGAACTACCTATGCACACCACAATAACCTAAGTAAGAGATTCAGAAATGGGTAGAAAATCGACTCTCGCTTTCCCAAAAGATGTCTCATGTTGCTTCTAGTTCCCATAGGCTTGCCCTCAATGTGTAAACTCAACCCAGTTAGAATCTAGTTCAAAGGACCACATACGTATTTTATTTGGTTGTAATGTAGGTTGTAGGCTAGTGGGTTACGTATACAGATATGGTTATCATTGCTCAATTCTCAAACGCTCATAGCTCACACTACTCTTTTCTTCTCTTCTACCTTTTGTTCCTCCTTACCTTCCCACCCTTTATTATATATACAAGAAAGAAAACTTTAAAAACATTACTTTTTTATTTTTTTCTTTTTTTTTCAAAGCAGTAGGCCTCCACGATTGGTCTACGACGCACTCTGGTCGCGGATCAACACTTTTTCAAGCCCCATTTTTTTTAATTTTTATTTTCTGTTTTCTACTACCACTTATCCCTTGGGAGTCCCATTTAAACTTCCTTCCCCTGGTCGTAATGTACTATTGTGCCTAGGAGTTAGGATCAAGTAGGGACTAAAGGCAAAGAAAACAGTTTGGCTTAGAATATGGCTGACCAAAGAAAAACGCTACGGTTCAACGAGGCTAACTAGGGATGATTAGATTAGGAGGGCCAAAAGATTCAAAAGTAGGTCTACTAAAGAAATGCCTAGATCCTTACCTCTAAGTTTAATTCCTACCTAGCTTAGTCCACATACCGGGCAAGTTCTAGCCACTATTGCAACATAGACTAACAAGTTCGCTCACTCACACATGGCACACTGTCATCATAAGGCTAACACTTGAATCACCATCACATCATTTACACGAATTGATACTATTTCAAGCCCAATTTTTTTTAATTTTTTTCTCTTTTCAACTACCATTTATCCCTTGGGTGTCCCATCCAAACTTCCTTCCTCTGGTCTTAATGTGCTATAGCGCATATGAGTTAGGATCAAACACAGATTAATTACAAAGAAAAGAGTTTGGTTTATAATGTGGCTAACCAAAGAAAAAGGCTAAGGCTCAACGAGGCTAACTAGGGATGATTAGATTAGGGGGGCCAAAATATTCAAAAGTAGGGCTACCAAAGAAATGCCTAGATCCTTTCCTCTAAGTTCAATTACTACCTAGCTTAGTCCACATACCAGGTGTCACGACCAAAGTCTAGGGCCTAGATGTGACACGGTGCATTGGGAAGCCGAAGGGACCACAACCAAGCCTGTTAACATATCATTTCACCTCATTGTCACGGAAGCAAGTAAATGATATAATAGATTAGAAATAAGGGAAAAAGCAACTGTGGCAAAGCTTTATAACATAAATATCAAGAAGAAGAGAGTTATGGCTCATAACATAGATACATAACATACCTAACAACACCTCTAACCATAGAACTTAGTTGGGGCAAAGACAAGCAACCGACTCACCCTAATAGTCAATACATACATAAAAAAAAGATAGTCTTAGAACATAGTATGAGATCATAAACATCGTCCCTGAATGGAGGACTCACCAACAAGCTTCGGAGAAATCGTACTAGCCCCGTGAAGGAGGATGCACAAGTGGGGCTCTGGTTCCTACATGGTGACATCATATAGGCATAAAGTATGTGTTAGTATGTTTGAATGTACTAAGTATGTAGGATGCTACTAAGTATGTAAGTTATAATGCAATAAGAGATAAGTAACGTAATTGAAATGCATAAGCATAGGCAATGAGTAGCGTATAACTATATAACATGCATGCAAGATGCTTGTAGTAACCCATGCTTATAAAGAACATAATAAATGTGTAAGGAGTGACCATCTTTAGTGCATATCACAGGCCTACCACCCCCTTGGAGAGGCGAATGACGTACAAAAAACCCTCAATTGGTTTATGAGGTAATAACCCCCCAACATGGTTGATAAGGTACAAACCCCCCAACATGGTTGATGAGGTACAAACCCCCAACATGGTTATCAAGGTACAAACCCCTCGACATAGTTGCACGGGCCTACCACCTCCTAAGCAAGGTGATTTAGGTACAAACCTCTCAACGTGGTTACCTGGGCCTACAACCTCCCGAGTGAGGCTTGGTTAGTTCCCAAAACTATAGAGATAGTATCATATACATATATTCCTTTCTTCATCATATAGTTATTCAACTCATAAGACATGCACAGGACCATCAATTCCTCAAGAAATTATAACTGGACATTTTATCAAACACTTGGTAGGTGTGTAGTGCTAGGGTAAAACCATGAATTCAAAACTGGATTCATGCTAGAAAATTCAATGTAAAGACTTGGTAACACCCTCAAGAAATATACGTCAAAACCCTTTATCAAATCTCACAATAAATCTTAAATTTATAGCTCAAAACATGCTAAAACAATCATAATTTCATAAAACTCCAACATAGTTTGCAGTGAAATTCATAATAAGCAAGACCTATGAGTAAATCATCTTTAAATCATGCAATAATAGGTAAAAGAAAGCTTGGGCATCATGGGTGAAAGGAACCCATGAAAGAAACCCACATACCTTGACTTTGGAGAATCCTTGAAGAAGATTGGAGATGGAGACTTGAAGCTTGAATGAGAAACTTAAGATCCGGATGAATTTTGGGACTTGAAATTTGGAGATGCAATATTGTCTAAGTGTTTGAGAGAGTATTTGGGAATGTCTTGAATGATATGAGGGTGAAATAAAGCTAAGTATAGGTATTTTCACACATGGAAACACTTAGGCCCAAGACCCAAAAGTCTTGGACTGAGATAGAAAAATACTGTACAAACAATACACAGTAGCGCGCCCTTGGCGCGTCGTGATAGGGGCACGGATCGTCATTGGAAATCGCATTTTTGCAATTTTCAGATTTTTCTACAGTTACTCTTAAATCGGGTTTAGACCCTTTCCCCACTCAATTTGACCTTCTGAACAAGAATATGAAGTCATATTTTCGATATCACGCACGAATTTTGAGATATATGAAAATTATGATTTCGGGCACTTCTAAGGCACATTTTTGGGCACTTTTTGGGGTCATTTCGATATCTCCCCCTTGGGAATATTCGTCCCCGAATGTCAAAGAAATGTACAAGAGAAAACTACTCATGAAGAGATCAGCCACAACAAGAATGCAACAATACACTTAAAATACCATTTTGAAAATCTCATCATAAGTGTAAAATCATCATAAACTTGGTCAATATAAACATAAATGCAAACATATGACTTAGGGGCTGGAATATGAGATATGAATTCACATAGAAGACACTAGAACTAGTACCATAGGATTGAGTAGGATGGAAGAGACAAGGATATCATTTTTGCATGTCCGCTTCGGCCTCCCATGTAGCACTTTCGACTTGTTGATTGCTCCAAAGGACCTTAACAGATGCAACATCCTTGTTCCTCAACCTCTTCACTTGTCTATCCAAGATCTCTACTGGAACTTCTTCATTTGTTAAGTTGTCTTCAACTATCCCCACAACATCAAGAGGCTCAATAGCAGTAGGATCACCCACACACTTTCTCAACATAGACACATAGAAGACCAGATGAACCAATTCCATTTCACTAGGAAATTCCAACTCATAGGCAACATTAGCAATCCTTCTCATCACCCTATAAGGACCCACATATCTTGGAATCAACCTTCCCTTCTTACCAAAATAAAGCACACCCTTCATGGTTGACACCTTCCAATAAACCCAATTACTAACTTTGAATTCAAGATCCCTTCTCCTCACATCGGCATAGGACTTTTGGAGACTTTGGGCCGTCTTCAACCTTTCTCTAATCATACTAACACCCTCAAAAGCCTCTATAACCAGATCTGGTCCCAAAAAAGCCACCTCGCCAACCTTAAACCACCCAATCAGCGATCTATAACGTATACCATAGTGAGCTTCAAAAGGAGCCATACCAATGCTGGAATGATAGCTACTCTTATAAGCAAACTCAATCAATGGAAGATGATCATTCCAACTACCATTAAGTTCCAATACACAAACCCTAAGCATGTCCTCAAGAGAATGGATAGTCCTTTAGGCTTGGCCATCCTTTTGAGTGTGGAAGGCCATACTAAGTTTAACTGTTGTACAAAGACCCCTTTGGAAGGACCTACAGAAGTGTCAAGTGAATTGAGCTCCACAATCTGATATGGTAGATAAGGGCCCCATGCAATCTCACCAACTCATGAATGTATAATTTAGCATAATCTTCAGCCCTGTATGTAGTTTTAACTGGTAGAAAGTGAGCCAAGTTTGTCATCCTATCCACCACAACACAAATGCAATCAAAACCCTTTCTAGTCTTTGGCAACCCAACTATAAAATCCATATTAATCTCTTCCCACTTTCAAGTAGGAATCTCTATGTCTTGATTTAAGCCACTCAGACATTGGTGTTCGTCTTTGACTTGTTGGCAACTATGTCAACCGGAAACAAATTTGGCAATATCCCTCTTCATGCCTCCCCACCAATACACCTCTCTGAAATCTCCATACATCTTAGTAGAACGGGGTGAATAGAATAGCAAGAACCATGAGCCTCATCAAGGATCCTTTCTCTCAAGCCATCAACTCAAGGTACACATAACCTACCTTGGTATCTAAGGACATAATCTCCTCCTTGGGAGAAAACTTCCACCTTACCATCTTTTACCAAAGCCTTCAATTCCAACAAAGTGGGGTCAAGATCTTGCTTAGGTTTCACCTCCTCAACCAATGACGATTTAAAACATCTAAAATAACAACACCCCCATTATCAACTTCTTCCAACCTAACCCCCAATCTATCCAACCAATGGACCTCCTTAGCCACCCCTTTGCCACCATCATCAACATGAGCTAGGCTACCCATAGACACCCTGCTCATAGCATCTTCCACCACATTAGCCTTACCGAGGTGATAGTGCCTACTCATGTCATAATCCTTAAGAAGTTTTAAGCACCTTCCTTGTATCAAGTTAAGATCCTTTTGAGTGAAG
>JAPFFP010007883.1:0-17458 GCA_026153255.1 Solanum medicagineum
GTTGATGAGGTGATAGCAAAACAAGATCTTGACTCCTCCTTGCTTGAATTGAAGGCCTTGGTGAAAGAGGGCAAAGTGGAGGTTTTCTCCCAAGGGGGAGATGGTACCGTTAGGTGCCAAGGTAGGTTGTGTGTGCCTTGTGTTGATGGTTTGAGGGAGAAAATCCTTAATGAGGCCATAACTCTTGTAATTCTATCCACCCCGGTTCCAACAAAATGTATAGAGATTTGAGGGATGTGTATTGGTGGGGAGGCATGAAGAGAGACATTGCCAAATTCATTTTCGATTGTCACAGTTGTCAACAAGTCAAAGCCAAACATTAAAGTTCGGGTGGCCTAACCCAAGATATTGAGATTCCTACTTGGAAGTGAGAAGAGATAAATATGGATTTTGTGGTTAGATTGCCCAAGGCTAGAAAAGGTTTTGATCCATCTGGGTTGTGGTTTATAGGATAAAAAAATCGGCTCATTTCCTACAGGTTAAGACCACATATGGTGATGAAGATTATGCAAGGTTGTACAATTATGACTTGGTAAGGTTGAGTGGGGTTTCTTTGTCCATCATGTCGGGTCATGGAGCTCAATTTACCTCACACTTTTGGAGGTCTTTTCAAAGAGGTCTTGGTACTAGAGTTAAGCTTTCTACGACCTTTCACCCTCAAACAGATGGCCAAGCCAAGAGGATCGACCAAACCCTTGAGGATATGCTTAGAGCATGTGTGTTAGAGCTCAAAGGTAGTTGGCATGATCATCTTCGGTTGATTGAGTTCGCCTACAACAGTAGCTATCATTCTAGCATTGGTATGACTCCTTTTGAGTCTCTCTATGGGAGACATTGTAGATCACCGGTTGGTTGGTTTGAGGTTTCTGAGGTAGCTTGTTGGGACTAGATCTGATTATGGAGGCTGTTGAGAAGGTTAGGATGATTAGGGAAAGATTGAAGATGGCCCAAAGTCGTCAAAAATCCTATGCCGATGTGAGAAGAAGAGACCTTGAATTCAAACTTGGTGATTGGGTCTACCTAAAGGTTTCTCCCATAAAGGGTGTGTTCAATTTTGGTAAGAAGGACAAGTCGAAACCAAGATATGTTGGTCCTTATGAGGTCATGAGGAGGGTCGGCAAGGTAGCTTATGTGTTGGAATTGCCTAGAGAAATGTGTTTGGTTCATCTGGTGTTTTATGTATCTATGTTCAGGAAAAGTGTGGGTGATTCGAATGCTATTGTGCCTCTTGATGTTGTGGGTATGGTTGATGATAATTTGACATATGAAGAGGTTCTGATTCAGATTTGGGATAGGCAAGTGAAGAGGTTGATAAACAAAGAGGTGGCTTCCATTAAGGTCCTTTGGAGGAATCAACAAGTTGAGAGTGCTACTTGGGAGGCCGAAGCAGACAGTAAAAGCGATATCCTTACTTTTTCTAGTCTACTCAAGCCTAAGGTATTGATCTAAGTCCTTTATATGATCTCAACTCTTAAGTTCATCCCTCATGTCATTGCTTATGCTCATGTTTAAATTGATAAGCTCGTGATGATTTTACACTTATGATGAGATTTTTGAAATGATGTTTAAGTGCATTGTTGCATCTCTATGTGGGCTAAAATGGTCATGTTTGTGTCTCTCATATATGTTTCTTTGATATTTGGGGATGAATGTTCCCAAGGGGGAGATATTGAAACGCCCCCAAAAGTGCCCCAAAATGTGCCTCGGAAGTGCCGGGAATCATAATTTTCATATATCTCAAAATTCGTGTGTGATATCAAAAATACTATTTCATATTCTTGTTCAGAGGGTCAAATTTAGGGGGAAAGGGTCTAACCTCGATTTTCGAGCAACCGTATCAAAATAAGAAATTCCCAAAATGCGATTTCGAGAGAGCTTTTTGTGCCTCTGGAGCGACACACCAAGGGCGCTCACCTATCTTATTTTCGGTCAAGTTTTGACTTCGGTCCAAGACTTTTAAGTCTTGGACCTAAGTGTTCCCAAATGTGAAATACCTATATTCAGCCATTTTCACCCTCATATAATTCTAAACATTCCCCAATATTTATTCAAATACTTAGCTAAATTTTTTACTCCCAAACTCAAGACTCAAAACCCTTTCTGGATCTTAAAGATTGCACTCAAGCTTTAAGTCTCCATCTTCAATATTCGTCAAGTTCATCTCCAAAGCTAAGGTATGTGAGTTTCTTTCATGGGTTCCTTTCACCCATGATACCCAGCTTCCTTTTACTAAAATTTGAATTATTTAAGGATGATTTCCTCATGCGTCTTAATTATTATGAAATCACTGCACACTATGTTGGGCTTATGAAATTGTGACTGCTTTACTATTTTTTGATCTATGAGTCTAAGAACTATTGTAAGATTTGATGAAGGGTTTTTATGTATATTGCTTGAGGGTGATACCAAGTACCTATTGAAGGTTTTACACGGAATTTTCTTACATGATTTCAATCTTGAATTGCATGGTTTTACACTAGCACTACACACGTTTAATAAAATCTCTGGTTATGGTTTCTTGAGAAATTGAAGGTCCAATGGATGTCTTATGAGTTGAATGACTAAATGATGATGAAGTGATGATGGAATGGTGATGAAATTGATGTATGTATATGATGACTATATGATGATGAAAGGAATGTATGGATATGATGATTGTATGATGATAAGAGGAATGTATGACTAAAATGACTATTTGATAATAGGAAAAATGTGTATATCTATATGATACTATTTCTAGTGTTGGGGATGACCAAGCCTAGCTCATGGGGTTGTAGGCTCAGGTAACCTATTGAGGGGTTGGTACCTGGATCGCCAAGCTTGGGGGGTGGTAGGCCCGGGTAACCTTGTTGGAGTTAGTATCCATCAACCTTCTTTGGGGATTTGTACTCCATCAACCCATTGGGGGTTTGTACTCCATCAACCATGTTGGGGGTTTCTACACATCAACCAGTTGGGGGGTTTGTACTCCATCATCCTCATGAAGGGGTTTGTACCTCATTCGCCTCTCCAAGGAGGTGTTAGACCTTGGATTGCACTAAGAATGATTACTCCCTACATATGTGTTATGTTCTATGAAAGTGTGATTTACCTCAAACATTATTCATACATGTCATATTGCCATATGCTAATCATTACCTATGCTTATGCATTTCGATTATGAACTTATCTCTTGTTGCATTGCATCCTACATACTTAGTACATTCAAATGTATTAATACATACTCTATATCTACGTGATGTCACCATGTAGGAACAAGAGTCCACTTGAGCATCCTGCTCCACGTTGCTAGTACGAATTCGCTCAATCTTGTTGGTAAGTCCTCCACTCCGGAGATATTACTTATGATCTCTTGGTATGTATTTAGAATTTCTCTCTTGTCTTATGTATTGACTATGAGGGTGATCGCGGTTGCTTTGTCTTGGCCCCCACTCTTATCTTATAGTAGAGGTATCATTGGACATGCTGCGTGTCTATTTTTTGAGCTTAGATTCCTATTGACTCTTGATGTTGATGTTATGAAGTTGTCCCTTTACCCCGTTTATCCCGGTTTACTACTTCTTGTTATGCTTTATTATTTTCGCAACCAAGGATATGTAATGGTATGTTAGGAGGCTTGCTTGGGGTCCCTTTGGGATCCCATGCATTGTGTCACGTCTAGGCCCTAGGCTTGGGACGTGACACTTCTATCTCAGCTCCCTTGACTAAGCTAACTCTGGAAAAGGTTAAGTTCATATGGTTTGAAGCTTACGAGAAGAGTTTCTTAGAGTTGAAAACTAGGCTGACTATAGCTCCGGTCTTATATTTGCCCGAGGGAGCTGATGGCTTTGTTGTATATTGCGATGCTTCCAGAGTTGGGTTGGAATATATACTAATGTAGAGAGGCAAGGTAATAGCATATGCCCCCAGATAACTTAAGACTCATGAGAAGAACTATCCAACTCATGATCTTGAGCTTGCTGCATTGGCGTTTGCTCTCAAAATCTAGAGACAATATCTTTATGGTGGGCATGTAGATGTATTTACGAACCACAAAAGCTTGCAGTGTATTCAGCTAAAAGGAGCTGAACGTGAGTCAAAGGAGATGGTTTGAGCTGTTGAAGGACTATGACATGAGCATCCTTTATCAAACCCAGGTAAAGCTAATGTAGTTGTTGATGCTCTTAAAAGGTTGACCATAGGGAGACTGCGCACATTAAGGATGGGAAGGAAGAACTAGCTAAGGAAGTGCCCAGACTAGGATGCTTGGGGTAAAGATTGAAGATTCTGATGAAGGTAGTGCGATTGTCAAAAATGGGGCGAAGTCATCCTTAGTGACGGAGCTGAAAGAAACGCAAGACCGAGATCTTATCCTCCTTCAGTTGAAAGAAGATGTTCAGAAGCAAAAGGTATTAGTGCTTACAAAAGGGGGAGATGGAGTCTTGAGATACCAAGGCAGACTATGTGTATCTAGTGTTGATGGCCTTAGAGACATGAGTCTAGCTGAGGCTCATAATGCTAGATACTCTATTCACCCAGGTGCAATAAAATGTATAGAGATTTATAAGAGGTTTATTGGTAGGGTGGAATGAAAAAGGACATTACAAAGTTCGTGTCCAGGTACCCGAATCGTCAGCAAGTTAAGGTAGAGCACCAAAGACCTTGTGGTATGGCCTAGAATATTGAAATTCCAAAGTGGAAGTAGGAGATGATTGTTGCCTCAGAGCACGCGCAAGTGCATGTAGTCAAAACAAGTAATATAGTGGCCTTGTTTTAAGGACCGGATTATCTTACCCAAGGGATTTAATTTAAATTGTTAATATTTCGAGTTATAATGTTTGAAGTGTGATAAAAAAAATAATTGATTAAATCTTGTATTGAATAATTTAACTTGCAAACTAAACTAGCGATTTTGTAATAAAATAAGAATTGATTTATTTTGTATTTAATTAACAAATAATGTGAGATTCCAAGATTGTAACCTTAACGATGCCTTATTAATCTTGAATTTTATACTTATGTTTGGGTAGCGACTTATTGATTTACAGGGTTAAATTACCTAAACAGGGTTGCACCCCTCTGTCAGCCTATCCTATTATTTGCCTAAATACATCATTGAGCTAGGACAAATAAATCAATAGAAATGCATTAATATTTTCTTCCTGCATATTAAGTGAAGCTTGGTGCATAAGTAATTGTCACAATTCTCTCATACACTAATTAATTTAACTTCTTAGTTGAACAAGCTCCCTATATGATTGTGTTCTACGCATTCCAACAACTTTCAAATTCACAATGCACAACATATTCATTCTATACGTGATCGAGCTAAAGAATATAGATTTAAATAATGTAAGAATAATGCCAAACCTATTCATAAATATCAGAACTCAAAGATTAAAACATTGTCTATAGCCACAATCCCAGAAAATAGAAACATTAGCCATGCATGCTAATTTTATACAACAATTATATAATGAAATACATCAACATACAATGAAATGAAAACAAAACTAACCCAAAATGTCTTCTGCAAGTTAAAGCCGTTCAAAAGCTTCTCTTTATCAAAACTTAGATAAGAATTAGGTTAAACAAGCTACCCATGACTTTTATACCCCAAAAACCTAACTTTTAACATGTTTTCTCTTAAGTCTGCGATGCGGACTAGTATTATTTTAATCAATCTATGCGTACAATGTTGACTGGACGAATTTTTCCACCTTTTTACACTAGTCTATGACGCGTACTAGTGCTAATTTAGTAGAATTTTCACCTACTTTGTTGACTTGGTAATTTTCAGCATCAAAACACTAGTCCATGACGCGCCTTGGTTGTGGACCAAGTGTTGAAATTTTTCTCTTCTTGTTTTCTTGTACGGATTATCTTCCTTTGCTCCAGGTCTTATTTTGGATCCTCAAAATCTAATGAAAATCAGTAAATCACAACTTCGAGGCGTAATTTGTCCAGTGTTCACAAAATACACAAAAATTCTATTAAAATACCTAAAACTCTATAGATTTACCCTTAAACTTAACTCTATTTATGGGACGTTGCTTAGTTAGGCGTATAAATACGCCTAAGATTTCCACTCCACACTTTAAAGTTTTGTCCGTCCTCAGGCAAATAAAGACATATGCATGCAAATACCTAGATAGTATGTATAATAAACTTTATATGAACAAGTCTTTCAAACTAAGATAAGTACTTTTCATGGTTACTAGCAACACCAACTTTACTAGGTACTTTAATGAACTGATGCGGACTCATGCAGAATTTTAGTTACAGCTTCACCTAGTTTCCAACCTTAGACGATCATGAGCCCGCACTAGAAGACTTACCCATGAACATAATTAAACTCCTAAAAGAAGATTATATTTGGGTACAAAATCAACTCTCCCTCTCAGAAAAGAAATCTTATGTTGCTTCTTGTTACTCCAAACATGCCCTTAATGTTTAAACTTAATGTAGCTAGAATATCATTTAAAGAATCACTTAGGTCTTTTATCTAGTTGTAATGTAGGTTTAGGGCTGGTGGGATATATTTTCTGGAAGCTGTCAAGGCTCATTTCGCAAGCGCTTATAGCTTACAGTACCTCATTTTCCACTTCTTTTGAACTCTAATCCTTCTCATTTCAACATCCTTTATTTGTTTTCCTGATTTACTTATTCAAAGTATTTGCAAATATTTACAGGCAATTTATTTTTCTATTTTCTGCATTTTTTAATAGTATCCCCTATACCATAAACCTTTAATTGCATAGGTTCCATTTCAGCTTCTATTTCCCTTAACTTTCTGTGCTATAGAGCTTAAGATTCAGGATTAAACAACGTTACAAGTCAAAGAAGGGATTTTGCTTGAAATGTGGCTAATCAAAGAAAAAGTCTAAAGCTCAAAAGGGCTAACTAGGATGTTTCATGGATAAAGAGTCACAAAATATTACGGCTACCAAAGAAATGCCTAGATCCTTCCCCTTAAATTAAATATATTTATTAAGTTAATTTAACATACCGGGCAAATTATAGAAGCTATAGAACATAGGTTAACAATTCAACTCACTATCACATGGCACATTTTCATTATAAGGCAACACTAGATTCACTATCAAATAATTATCATGAATTCAAAATTAAGCATATTCATCAAGTACGAATTTCAAGTATTAGCTACTAAGGCTTCAAGAATTTATGCTATCTTAGTTCATGTGGTTCTCATATAATGAATGTTTCTACATACCACTGACAGTCTAAAATGAGACTCTATTTGACACATACCCTTAGTACGGTCGTCATCCATCTGTCATAGGGTAATGTCACTCAACTATGACTACCAAAGTGGATAATTATACTAAAATGCAATAATAACACATAATAGCATGATTTTAAATACAAACCCATATTCACATTAACCGAAACAGAGAATAATAATTATGTCTAAGAATGAAAAAAAAGAAGATAAAAATGTCAAAATAAACAAGTGTAGCAAAATGTAGCATGAAGTGCACTAGAGTTCCCCACCCCACACTTAAACAATAGCACTTCCCTCAATGCTAACTATAAAAGAACCTATGGAATAGAAAGTGTGCATTCAATCCTAGAGGGCGGGTATCTCATCATCCTCATCCTCGCCATCATCCTCCATTTCACTTTTGTTCGCATCTGGGTTAGAAGGGATAATATCATCGATGGGCTCCACGAACTGAGGCCCGAGGCCCAATAATGCGTGAGCATGATCATTCAGTGGATACTGGACCTTAACCTCAGCCAGCTTATCAAGTGTGGATGGGCGGCCACTCGTCCTGTACCGCAGCATCTCTAGCCCGAACATACGTGCTTGGATCAACTTATCCCTACAGGTACGTATGCTGTAGAAAGGATGGGGCGTGTACACATCTCCAGCCCCTGGACATTACTAACAACATAGGGGGATGCCTTGATGTGGGGGTAATAGTCAAAACCCTCTGTGGGTGCAACCTGCATATAAACACAACTAAGTAATAATACCCCCAAAGGCATACTTGCGGCCTTTATGTGCCCGGGCCTTTCTCATCGCCGACTTGGGTATCGACCCAAAATTTAGCTTTATCCCCGTCATCAAAGCATTTACCAAGCCTACCTTGTCCCTCGTGATCTCATAAAAATATTTTCCCAGAAAGATACCTTGGGTCACGATCTTTAGCCAAACACAGGCATCCTTGTTCAGATACCCAAACGGGAAGGACTAGTGAAACCCCTGGTAAGCATGCCTATTCCATCGGGCAGTCAACTGCGGTCAAGCGTGTGGCGTATGGCCTGATATAAAGGATGCTCGGATAACTCGTCGAATGTATCTGGAAGTACATATGAGCAAGTGCCTATGATCGCATTAATTACCAGTGGAGTGAAATCAACCAAGACGTTTCGCACCTTGACCTGGAGGGTACGTGGGTCCTTACTCATAATAGCATAGAATTCACGAACTATGCTCAAGTTTACACGGTCGAGGCTACTCAAACAGGAAGTGGAGCTGGTAATCCAAGCACCTCTAGTGTATGTGGTGATAGTCCCTCACTAGTGAATCTACATCGATAAGGAAGTCGGGAAAGTATTTGGATTTATTGTGGGTTTTATACCACTTCTGTCTATCCCGGTTAACTGCGTTCAACCCAAATCTGATCGCCCTCCTTTTATGCACAGGACCTCTTGGGACTATTGGGATATCCCTAGGCCTCTATCTGCTGCGTACAGCTGCAGCTCCCCGGGGGTTGTACAGTTTGTCTACCTTGAGATGCCATAATATCCTTTATAATCAAGTAAAGAGCATGAATGTACAACAAAAGAAAGATCTTTCAGCCCAATGTCTAACACCCACGACCCCACACTTTATTTCAAAGTAGCCCAGGAGAAGGTATTCGGACTTCCCAACTCAAGTCATTCTACTACATGAAATTTCGGTAGCAACACCTACAATCATTACGCAACAATCCTAAATAGTGGCTCACAGTCCTACGTTAACAATGTTCAGCAAGTAATCATCCCCTGAACCTTCTAACTTTCTCATTTTTAGATGTAAAATCATGTAAGAATAATTATAGCCCTCAAACATAGCACATAAACATCATACAACCATTAAATAGTTTCACTTTTTACCAATGCTAACACAGAAAATAGTACTCAACCCCATTTCCTCATTTTGAACATTGAAACAGTCCCAGTTTATCGATTTTTGTTGTAACAATTCATTACCCCTACAGTTATTAGATTAAGTGTTCCCAAATGCTATACTAAAGGAAAGCAAGCAAGGCATAAGATCAAACCCATCATAGTAACTATCTAGTTATCAATAAGCAACAATAAGCATTTTCAGTCTCCCTAATTTCAAACATTAAGCCTCTTAAAGTAACTCTAACAGCTAAAAACCCATTAGTGACAATTTCTAATATGCCCTTATAAATAAGTAGGCATGGCAAGCAAGACTTAAAAATAGAGCACTATTGGAACTATAAGTCATCGATAACATGCCAATTTCCTACATATAAACAGTGAAACAATGTATTATCTTCACATTTCAATTCTAAACGGGGGCTGACCTAGTTTTGATAGGAAAAAAGTTTCATTTTACACAATTGCGAGCTCATAAACGGATAACAACCCCATGTCTTACTGTCCCACACTGACATAGTTCCTCTAGTTCCTAGATTACTTATATTCAGGTTTTCAAGCATATAACAGAAATCCAAGCAATCCATGAAAGCAAGACGTAAAGCTAAACACTTATTACATGCTGACAATAAGAGAAAAATCCTTAGTCTCTATCATCAAATTAAAACAGTTGACAATGTACTTCCTTGAATTTTCAACAGAGATAGCCATCTTCCCCCAATGTTCTCATTTCAACATTTTTCAGACTAGGACTCACACAAAAGCATTACATGAATGAACAAGGCAAGCAAAGATTGGAGAACTCACAATTAGAACAATCCAACCCATAGGAATACAATGTCAAGCACTACTAGCCTACGCTCCACTCTTGAATTTTTGTCTTCCCTACTCACATTTCAACCGAAAGCGGAATTTCAATGCTACTGCTTTGTCAAGTTTATACCAATCCATACACAACTTAATGCCTGTGTATTGACATAGGATGGCAAGTAAGGAATGCAAGAAGATAGTTTCAAGAACACCTTAACTCAAGAGATCCATCAGTTCAAGTAGTAAACTTCTTCAAGCTACCCCACACTTAAAGCTAAACATACTTTGACAACAATATGGTATCTTATCAATAAGGTGAAGTTCAAGATATCACTTTCCCAAATTTCTCAACGTTTGGCATGAATTTCGGCCTATTGTTTACCCAAAGAAACAAAATCACTAAGAGTTTGTCAAGTTGAGAATTTTAAGCCTAAATATTGATACCCTATAAGAATCTAACAAGAATATGCATACATTCATCTTAATCTATTTCAATTACAGCTCACTAAGTTGAAAAATAGTCAGGCAATGCTGGTAACAAGAATTTGAGTGAGAACACACTTACTTGAGGTAACGAGTAATTGAAGAAGAAGAAGAGTGAATTTCTTGCCAATGGGGGGTGTCAGTCACGGATTGGAGTGATTGTGAGAGTTATTTTGTGAAAATTTTGGAGAGAGAAGTGAGAAAAATGAAAGAGGGGATTTGGTATAGGAAAAGAAAAACAATGATAGGGAATATGTAAAATTCGGAATAGGGCAGGGTTGGGAAAACCGAACAAATATGCATGGTACAGTGCCCTTGGCACGTCACACCTTGGGCACGAATTTAGCCTTTAAAAAAAATATTTCTTTGTTCCCAAATTTTCTCACCTATGCGTCCCCTCTGCATCGCTGTAGGGGAGCGAATACGTTCTGCCCGGGCTCCCAAAATTTTGTTTTCCTCCGGGGCTTGGAAAAATTTGTCGAACATCCAAACATGCTAAAATATGCTACAACAATTGATTTAGACCAAAAAAATTGAAAAAATATCCAACGACTTGATGGGAAATTACGCTCAAAATTTCACGCAGTTTGGACCCCTAGTCCGCGACGCACTATGGTCGCGGACTAGTGTCTTTTGCACGAAATTTTTGTTTTCTGAATAACTAGAAAAACATCACCTCACCATGGCTTTCCTCCCGTGTGGTACTTGATTTAATATCGCGGCACGACGCATCATGAACTTACTCATCTCTGGCCAACTCAATGGTCTCTTCAAACTTGTTTGTCTTTTCACCGTAGTAGTCTTTGACACACTGACCGTTCACCAAAAAAGTTTAGTTGGAGGCCTCATCCTTCAATTCCACCACTCCGTGTGGTGTTACGGATACTACCATATGGGGTCCACTCTATTTCGACCGCAACTTACCTGGAAAAAATTTCATACAAGAAGTGAAGAGTAATACCTGCTACCCTGGCTCAAGACTGCGTTTGATGATATGTGAATCATGCCATCGTTTGGTATTTTCCTTGTAGAGCTTAGCATTCTCATACGCTTTGAACCAGAATTCTTTTAACTCCTCCAACTGTTCCAACCTTTTTCTTCCAGCAAGCTCGGGATCAAGATTTAGCCTTTTAATTTCCCAATAAGCTTGGTGCTCGAGCTCCTCCGGAAGATGACAAGCCTTACCGTGCACTAACTTATATGGAGATGTGCCAATGGGTGTCTTGTATAAAAGGCAGTTCTGTAAGCCCATAATGCTTCATCAAGCTTGATAATTGTCACGACCCGAACATAGGGCCTAGTTGTGACCGATGAATGGGGAACCCCGAAGGAATCCCAAACAAGCCTGTTTGCATATCATTACGCATCCTTGGTCACAGAAGCAAATAAAAATGACAATAAGAGATAAGCATAAAGAAGGGAATTGGGACTAAGGGAGAGAGAGTTACACATTTGAGTAATATAGACGAGTCAAATCTCAAACATAATACACAACTTGTCCAACAACACCTCCAAACATAGAACTTAGTAGGGACCAAGAGAACCAACCGGGCTCACCCTCATAGTCATAAGTATTCCATAATAGACAAGATTTAGTCTAAACATAAGCATGAAATAAGATAGATATTGTCCCCGGACATGAGGACTCACCAAAAGCTACCTTGAACAATGTGTATAGCCACAAGGAGAATAAATAGGAGCACCGGTTCCTATATGGTAACATCATATAGGCATAGAGTATGTGTTAGTACATTTGAATGTACTAAGCATGTAGGACGCAATGCAATAAGAGATAGGCAACATAGTCAAAATGCATAAGTATAAGCAATAGATAGCATAACAATATGGCATGTATGATCAATGCTTAAGTAAATCATGCTTTGTGAATCATCCATATTACATAGAACATAATATATAAGTGTCGGAAGAAACTTCAACCAACATAAAATAAGACCAAGCAAGCTATAACTTGGAATCCCGATGTTGCCCCTACACTGGAAGAAAGGGGGATGTTACTTGCCAAGGTAAACCTCCTAATGACTAAGTGGGTCCACTAAGCCTATGTGAACCAGGTACTCGCCTCTATTTCTTGGACTCAGGTACTTGCCTCAAGCCCGGACTTCGGTACTCACCTCAAGCCCTTAAATTTAGGGTACTCGCCTCTTAGAGATTTGGGGACTCGTCTCTAAACCCTTCACCGATGATGGCACGTAGTTTTGGGACTTGGGGACTCACCTCTAGTCCACTTGGTGCTAATTCTAATCCCATGGAATATATAAGATAATCATAATTTACTAACTTGACACAAACATAGAGACATGGCACGAGTATCTCTTAACATTATTGACCTCAATTAGAGAGCCTAATCATCATACATGAGAATTTATGGGTCATCATCAAGCCCGGACTTGGGTACTCACCTCAAGCCCTCAAATTTAGGGTAGTCGCCCTTACGGATTTGGGTACTCGCCTCTAAACCCTTCACTTACGGTGGCACGTAGTTTTGAGACTTGGGGTTCTCACCTCTAGTCCACTCAGTGCTAAGTCTAATCCCATGGAATATATAAGATAATCATACTTTAGTAACTTGATACAAACATAGAGACATGGCACGAGTATCTCTTAACATCATTGACTTCAAATAGAGAGCCTAATCATCATGCATGAGAATGGGTCATCATCAACATTACCATTACATTAGCATCAACATCAAAGGCTCACAAGAGGTAAAATCTTTGAAAGAGAGGCTTAATCTGGCCCAACAACATCATCAACATTTCCATTAATTAGACATATCTTTAGAAAGCTTAAAATTACCATAAAATCATTCAACTCATAAGATATGCATTGGACCTTCAATTCCTCAAGAAATCATAACTGGACATTTTATTCAACACTTGGTGGGTGTGTAGTGCTAATGTAAAACCATGAAATTCTAGAGTGAAAACATGAAAGTAAATCCCATGTAAAACCATTAATCAACACTTTGTAACACCCTCAAGCAACATACATCAAAACTCTTCATCAAAGCTCACAGTAGATCTAAGATTTATAGTTCAAAAGATGCTAAAACAATCATACTTTCATGAAACCCCAATTCACTGTGCAATGAAATTTATAATAATCAAGACCAATGAATAAATCAACAATAAATCATACAATTTAAGTAGAAAAGAGTATTGGGCACCATAGGTGAAAGGACCCAATGGTTGGCACCCACATACCTTAGTTTGGAGATGAACTTGGTGAATACTAGAGATGGAGACTTGAAGCTTGAAGAACATACTTGAAGGAAAACCTTACTTGGGATGAGGGTTTGAGACTTGAATCTTGAGAGAAATATGGGACTAAGGATTTGAGTGAGTATTGGAAAATATTTAGGATGACATGAGGGTGAAATAAGGCTAAGTATGGGTATTTTCAAGTATGGAAACCCTTAGTTGCAAGACTTGAAAGTCTTGGACCGAAGTCAAAAAAAAGGACCAAAATAACACTGGTCCACGTCGTGGGAGCGACGCTGATTACTCACTAGATTTTGCATTTTTGCATAAACAAGTTCTATGAAAACGGGCATAAATTCTTCATCCGAACTCGAAATGAGGTGAAACTAAGTGCGTTGGAAATCTAATTCAAACAGCTTTAATTAAATAGGTTGTGGGCATCCAGCTCTTTATGTGCTAAGAGATAAACCCCTGACCCTCCTAAATTGCATTTTTTGCGATTTTTGGATTTTGATACGGTTACTCTAAATTTTGGGTTTAGCCTATTTCCCACTCAATTTTGCCCCTTGAACAAGAATATGAAGTCGAATTTTCAAATAATGAATGGATTTTTAGCTATATAGAAATTATGATTCTGGCACTTTCGAGGCACATTTTCGGGCACTTTTTGGGGTCGTTGCAATAACCCAATCCTTTCTAGCAGCATTTACCATTTTCTGAAAAATTTGCTTCACCTCACGATTAAACATATCAACTTGGCCACTTGTTTGTGATGGTAAGTTGTGGCGACCTTGTGCCTTACTCCATACTTGGCAAGAAGGTTCTTCACTGTTTGGTTGATGAAGTATGTACCAACATCACTAATGATGGCTCTTGGCATACCAAAGCGAGTGAAAGTTTGCTTTTTCAAGAACTTACTTACAACCTTGGAATCATTGGTGGGTAAAGTTGTTTCCTTCTACCCATTTGGACACATAATCAACTGCTACCAAGATGTAAGTGTTGCCGAAAGATGGGGGGAATGGACCCATGAAGTCCAAACCCCAAACATAAAAGATTTCCACTTCTAAAATGTTGTTAAGAGGCATTACATACCACCTTGAGATGGTGCCAGTCTTTTGGCAATCATCACAAGATTTCACCAAATGCACAACGTCCTTGAATAGAGTTGGCCAAAAGAAACCTGATTGAAGTACCTTGTGAGTTATGTGCTTACCTCCATGATGACCACCATATGGCGAAGCATGCGCCTTGCTAGAATTTGCTGCATCTCGACTTCGGGCAGACACCTTCGCACCATACCATCAACCCCTTATTTGAAAAGATAGGGCTCATCCCATATGTAAGCCTTCACGTCAAGGGCTAACAGCTTACGTTGTTGATAATTGCAATTTAGGGGAAAACTCCACTTACCAAGTAGTTGATGATATCTGCGTACCATGGTAGCTCTTTCACTTCAAGTACCAGCAACAGCTCATCTGGAAATTCCTACTTAAACTGCATTTGCTAATCTACGTGAGCATCATTCTCCAAGTGAGAGATATGGTTGGCAATTTGGTGTTCGCTCCCTTTTCGATCCTTGATCTCTATATCAAACTCTTGGTGCAGCAAAATCTACCTAATGAGCCTTGGTTTCACATCCTCATTGTTAAATTAGTACCGGACAACATCATGATCAGTGAAGACGATGACTTTGGTGCCCACCAAATAAGATCTAAATTTATCAAAAGCATACACTAATGCGAACATCTATTTTTCTGTAACTATGTAATTACTTTGAGCTGAACCAAGAGTTTTGCTCGCATAGTATATTGAGTGGAACACCTTCACCTTCCACTACCCTAAAACAACACTTACCGTCATGTCACTTGCATCACACATCAGCTTAAACGGTAGTTCCCAATTCGATGCTTGCAAGATATGTGCCTCAATCAACTTCTTCTTCAATGTCTAAAATGCCTGCAAACATGAAGCATCAAAGTTAAAGGGTACCTCTTTTTCGAAGAGTGTGCAGAGTGGCTTGGCAATCTTTGGTAAGTCCTTGATAAATCTTCGGTAGAATCCCGCGTGTCCAGGAAAGCTTCGGACTCCTTCCACTGAAACCGGTGGAGGTAGCTACTCAATTACTTCATTTTGGTTCAGTGCACCTCTAGGCCAAGCTTTGACACCTTATGTCCCAAAACTATCCCTTCCTTATTGAGAAAATGACATTTTTCCCAATTAAGGACAAGGTTAGTTTCCTCACATCTTGCTAACACCTTGTCTAAATTTTGTAAACATTTTTCAAAAGATTCCCCAAAGCCTGAGAAATCGTCCATAAACACTTCCTCATATTATGAAAGATGGTCATCATACACCTTTGAAAAGTGGTAGGTGCATTGCATAACCCAAAGGGCATGTGTTAGAAGGCATATGTACCATATGGACAAGTAAATGTGGTTTTCTCTTAGTCCTTCGCTGCAATGGTGATTTGCTTATACCCCGAGTTCCTATCCAAGAAACAATAATATTCTTGCTCGGCAAGTCTATTATGTATTTGGTCAATGAATGGTATAGGGTAATGATCTTCTCATGTGGCATCATTTAGTTTCCTGTAATCCATGCAAATCCTCCACCCCATCAACGATCTCATTAGGATCAACTCATTTTTATAATTGGTGACAACCATTATGCCCCCTTTCTTCAGAACACATTATATCGGGCTAACCCTTTTGCTATCGGATATGGGAAAAATAATTCCCGCATCTAACCACTTGATTACCTCTTTCTTCACCACGTCCTTCGTGATTGAGTCCAGCTGTCTTTGTGGTTGTGCAACTGGTTTATGACCTTCCTCCAAGAAGATTCGCTGCATGCACAATGCTGGACTAATGCCATGGATGTCTAACATTGTCCACCCCATGGCTCTTTTCCTATTCTTATGTACCACGACAACATCTTCTTCCTGAGCTATAGTCAATGAAGCAGACAATGTCACAGGTAAAGTATCATTTTCTCCAAGGAAAACATACCTTAGAACTGAAGGTAACGACTTCAATTCCAACTTTGGTAGCTCTTCGATTGATATTTTAGATGGAGGTCCCAACACCCTATTTAAAGGTGCAACCCCCTTTTTGAACATGCTTGCATTATTTTTCAGCACACTCTCTATCTCAAGAGCCTCTACATCATCCACTAGCCCTTGATTTAGCAATACTCTTGCTAGCAGGTCTTGAACCTTTACTTGACTTACTGCAGTAGTCGTATATATCACTGTGATGGCTGCCATATCTTCATATGCAGCAGAAAGCTTCATGGCCTTGTATAAAACAAAGACTTCAACTTTATCATAGGCTCTCATAGTGAGCCTCCCTGCAGCCACATCAATCAATGCCCGTCCTCTCACCAAGAATGGATGACCAAGTATGAAAGAAACTTCTGCATCGAGTTCGAAATCAAGAATAACAAAGTCCACGGGGAAAATGAGGGATCCCACTTGAACTTAGACATCCTCAATAACACCTTCAGGCCTTGCCATTGATCTATCTGCCAATTGCAACACAATTGTAGTGGGCTTTGGTTTTCCAAGACCCAACATTGGAAACAACGAGCTTTGCATAAGATTTATGGTTTCTACAAGGTCGCACAATCTTTTAGCTTTCAAGCAGCTCTGAATGGTCAGTTGCACCATGAATCTTCCGGGATCCTTTAGCTTTGTTGGCTATTGCGCTCAATTCAAGATTCTAGAGCTACATGCTTTGGTGAGTGCTTCCATTTCATATTAAACCAACTTGTTCCTTTTGGCAAAATGTCCTTCACATACTTGGCATATTTTGGGATTCCTTGCA
>JAPFFP010007904.1:0-17455 GCA_026153255.1 Solanum medicagineum
CTTTATGTACCAACGAGAGATCTATGTTTCATGCCAAGTGATACAAAATCAAGTAACCTTACATACCTCATCGTCGGGCCTCTTTACTATCTCAAAACAACCTTCCCTTCCTTCAAACAGTTATCTACAACATAGTAGGTGATAAAGCTAGTAGTAGTAGCCAATATACACACCTTGGCAGCCCAATTGCATAACAAAACAACACACGAGCAGCAAATGGGCAATTATAAACCCTAGCGTGTTCCTTCAACCTGTTCCGCCTCTAATCGTATTTTATAGTACACATCCACATATAAGCCTCATGGATAGCCTGTTCTAGTGCCATAGCAGCCTTACAACAGCCTACAAACATAGCACATAACAATTCTACATCACCTAAAAACGGGCAGCATAACATTACCTCCCCTCGTTACCTTTTGACCTTAATAATTCCAAATCCTTAACCTAACTGTTCTAGCAACATTCATACATACCACCACCTATGAATAAGTTTCAGAACAACAACAAATCAGTTATTAAGGACATGAAGCAACAGCTTGTTCTCTAACAGTCCACAAGTTCATACGAAGCACATAATTGCAATATCATATAACGACTCACTTTTGTGGACTGTAAAAGTATTTAATCAGCCTTTTTACACTACTGTAAAACCAATCTTTGTTGCATAATTAAGTACTAATACATAATAAAGCCATCCAACAAGAGAAAAACCTCTTAATTAACAAGAAAAATACACAAGAATCCTTAGTATACAATCTGTCCAGAAATTCTAGCATAGGTGAGATTAACTTGTCTCTTTGGTTTTGATGAACAAACCATACTAGGTGCATAAGTAAGTTTACTTACCTTCAAAGTCAAGATTTAGAGCTTCTTTAGGGACCCTTGTGAGATTGTAAAGCTTGTCTTTCACCTCCTTAAACGAGAGCAAACAAACACCAAGAAAGCAGATATGTTTCTTGTCTATACTGGAATGAATTTATATGCTGTTCTTACCCCTTTTTAAGGAACTAGCTTGGCCGCCTTACTCTTGTCTTCTTGACCATCTTGAGCTACATATTAGCAAGCTTCTTATGCAGCAACTTTGCCCTTGAACTTGGACCTAAATGGGTCACCAAGTTGATGGGCTTGGGCTGCCTATTTTCAGCTTTCTTGTTCACTTGGGTTGGGCCTAAAGTATCCAAGAACTTGTGATGTCTTTGGGCCCCTTTGGTTATACTTGTTGGGCTGATCATATAGTCCATTTAGGATTCTAAAACTTGGGCTAAGGTTGCACCCTTAACACGGACTTTATTCGTAATTGAACTTAGACAAATTTGACGTCGAGCCTTGTCTCCGTTTAACTAGCGATTTTAAGTTAAGCAAGTAGGTGACTCATCTGCTAGCTTCTAAGTCCTACAAGCACCTCAATTCTTTTACTTCTAACGCCATAATCTCCTTAATTCGATACAAAACATGTATACCCTCGACCCCCTTAGCGTTAGACGCACATATAGCCCATTAACACGAGATTCAAGCACTTTTAAGATTTAGCGTCAATTGGTCCAAATCATGTCATGTTTCATTTTAATTGTACTAGTATTGTAAGATGTAGGGTGTTACAAAAGATAGGGATTTACATCATTCCTAACATTCGCATCATGCTCATGAGTTCAAACTATACTTGTTGGCACTCTTATTAGTCTCAACATGCGTAACATACATGTCATGCCACAAGGCATTCATTACATAAGAAACTTGGAATGTATCTTTGATAAAATCATGTTGGGTACATGTACATAATTTTAAACCATTCAATTTAAGAGTAAATGACATGAGATGGGAAAAATAGAATCGCTTAAACATTACTCAAAATAACCCACCAAATGCATAAGAAAAGTTGGCTAGGCTTCATCAAACCCTCACTTAAATCATAGATTGCACATGACATTGCATTGTATAATATCATACAAGGATAATACATCATAAAATACTTTATAATATTATCATATAAAAGAGCCCATAATTTTTCATGACTTGTAAATAGATGACAAAAAGGAATAATTGAGCTTTACGGAGGAAAGGCCTCCATAAATCAAAATCCATATACCTTGGTATGATTTAATGGAAGAAATTTTGATTTGGAAGTAAGGAAACCGAAACCCTAGCTTGGACTCTTCTCATGAAAGTCTTGAGGAACTTCAGAGTGTTTGGGGGAGTTTGGGACTAAGGTTATTTGAGAATTAATTGGAATAGAATGGTTTAGGGTTGTATAAAGCCAGAAAGGACTTATTTAGGGGCTTAAACAACATAACATAGCTTAGAAAATGACAAAACTACCCCTTCTTAAAAACTATTGGACAGTACCACGAGACCCCGATTACAGGTTGTGGTCCATTCCATGGTTCGTGAGAAGGGGTCTCATCTGGTAACATTTTTGAACCATCAAAACTCTGAATCACAATCCATGACATGAGTTACAGCTCATTAGCCAAAGTACGAGTCATGCTAGTAACTCGTACCTCAAATTTTAGAAAACAATTTTTCTTCCAAGTCTACTCTTCATTCCACGAGCACAAGCTATGTCCTGTGGAACAACTTATGGCTCGTAGACCCTTTCATGAAAGACTCTAGTACTTAGAAAATTTCCTGATTTTGTTTCTTAGGAACTTACATACCTTACAACATGTGGGGCCTTACAATATTCCCCCTTGGGAATATTCGTCTCCGAATGTGCTAAAGGTCAGCTCTGAGGATTAGAACACATGCATCATATGCAAAAATACAACATACACATCATGAAAATTTCCAAACCAAGCTTCAAATAACATTTACAATGCAACCTTAAAATCATATAATCATGCATAGATGACATGAAAATAGCTTGCAAGGATGGGGAGGTTCTCAAGTAGTAAAAATCATAGTACCTCAAGCATGATTAGAATGGAACATATAGGGGTATCGCTTCTTCATATCGGCTTCGACTTCCCAAGTAGCACTCTCCACTTGATAGCTCCTCCAAAGTACTTTGACAAATGTTGTGTCTTTATTACTCAACCTCTAAGGGCATAATGGAATTTGCATCTTCGATACACTTCCTCAATATCGGGACATGGAAGACCGGATGAACCATGCTCATTTCCCTAGGAAACTATAATTTGTATGCAACTTTACTAACACATCTCAAGATCAAGTAAGGACCTACATACCTAGGGCTTAACATCCCTTTCCTGTGAAAATGGACTACACTCTTTATTGGTGAAACCTTCAAGTACACCCAATTATCAACTTTAAATTCAAGGTCTCTTCTTCTAGTGTCGGCATAGGACTTTAGCCGACTTTGAGCTATTTTCAATTTTTCCCTTATCATCCTCATCGTGTTTAAAGCTTTCATAATCAAATTCAGACCTAATAGAGACATTTCTCACATCAAGTCACCCAACTAGGGATCTACAACATCTACCATATAGAGCTTCAAAGGGAGCCATTCCGTTACTAGAGTGAAAACTATTGTTATAAGAAAACTTAATAAGTGCAAGATGCTCACCCCAACTACCTTTAAACTCCAAGACACAGGCCCTAAGCATATCTTCAGGAGTTTGAATGGTTCATTTGGCTTGACTATATGTTTGTGGGTGAAAGGTCATGCTAAGCTTAACTTTAGTACCAAGGCCACTTTGGAAAGATCTCCAAAAGTGCAAACTGAATTGAGCACCACGATCCGAAATGATAGCCAATGGGACACCATGAAATCTAAAAAATTTGATGAATGTACAATTTGGAATAATCTTCAGCACCTTAAAAGTCGTTTTAATCGGTAAAAAGTGAGTCAACTTTTTAATTCTATCAACAATAAGCCAAATAGAATCAAAATGCCTCTTAGTTAAATGCAAGCTAATAACAACGTCCATGTTGATCTCTTCCCACTTACCAGTAGGAATCTCTATATCTTATTCTAAGCCACCCCGCATTTGATGTTTCGCTTTGACTTGTTGGCAATTATGACAACCGGCTACAAACTTTGCAATGTCTCTTTTCATACCACCCCACCAATATACTTACCTCAGATCCCTACACATCTTTGTAGAATCGGGGTGAATGGAATATGATGAGTTACGACTCTCATTCAAGATCAAGTCCCTCAAGCCACCGACATCGAGCACAAATACACTACCTTTGTACCTAAGGACACCATCTTCCCCTTGGGAGAAAACCTCCACCTTTCCATCCTTCACCATTGACTTCAATTCCACAAAAATGGGGTCAAGGTATTGTTTTTATTTGACCTCTTCCACCAATGAACACTTAGAACCCTCTACGACCACCACACCTTCATTTTCGGCCTCATCCAACCTAACTCCTAATATAGCCAAATCGGTGAACTTCTCTTGCCAATTCCTTCTTGCCATCATCAATATGAGCTATACTTTTCATGGACACCCTACTTAAAGCATCAACCATAATATTAGCCTTGCCAGGATGATAATGCACATTAATGTAATAATCTTCAAGAAGTTCTAACCACCTCCTTTGCATTAAATTTAAATCTCTCTGGGTGAACACATATTGAAGACTCTTATGGTATGTGAACATGTCTTCATGAACCTCATATAAATAGTGATGCTATAACATTAAAGCAAATACTGAGGCCGCTAACTCAAGATCACGAGTAAAGTAATTATTCTCATGCACCTTTAGTTGCCTAGAAGTATAGGCAATGAGTTTGCCATTTTGCATTGATACACACCCAAGCCGATTCTTGAAGCATCGTAATAAAGCACAAACCCTTCTAACACTTATGGTAGAGACAAAATAGGACCAGATGTAAGCTTGTCTTTCAAAGTTTGAAAACTCCTTTCACTCTCATTGATCCAAACACATTTAGACTTCTTTCATGTCTTTAGTCCATAGTAATCGACAGTCCATATCATTGATTCTGATGGTACCATGGATGAGAAGCATGTACTTGCTTATCAATTAGTCTTTCTCTTCAAAAATCAACCCACAAATGTATTTTATGTATCTTGAGTTGACTATGTGAGTATTGATATTTGCTATGCGATGATCATAAATTGTCAGTGTGTGTTCCCACTGTTTGAATGCTAATACATTTTGCCAATGCGAGCTAGAAATTTATTGAAAGGCATGTTTTGCAACATGTAGAACTTGCCAAACATTTTTTAGGAGTGATTTGGTTGAATCTTGATTAAGAAAGGACCATAGGCCTTCTTTGGTTTCTTTTGAGTCCACTTTGCCCATATATGTCTCTAATGACATTGAATTGATCCCTTAGTGAACTCTTTTTGAGCCTTGATCTTTTCTTTTGCAACCATATAGCCTTGACCTTTATTTTGAAAGATAATCCCTTCTTGTTCCTTATCATTATCTCATTGAGCTTAAGTGAGTGAAAGTAGTGGCCAAGTTCCAAAGTTGGGGTGTCAGTAGAAGAGGGGTGTCTCCCATTAAATGTTGAGGAATGAAAATGAAAAAGAAAGAAAGTAAAGGAGTCCTTGAATGATGAGAAAAAAAAAGATCCAAAAAGTTAAAAATGATGAAATGAAAAAGAATATGTTGAAAAAGATTACCCTAAAAAATTATTGGAAGATTGTTGCACCGAGGGGACACCAAGGATTGAAAATCATAAACAAAAAAGATGTCTATTAGAGAAGAAAAATAATGAGGATCAAAGGAATCATAAGTGCGAGAAGTGTGTGTAGAGTTCAAGGAGGGACGAACCACAATTATCCATATGCTATCCTACCCGTCCTTAGCGTATAAATTCTTTTAGGATCCAATTCTAGATGAAATTGAGTGAACTCTGATTGAGAATAAGGGAAATCCTATGAAGCTTACATGCCATTTCTCAATTGGGAGAGTGAGTGTTGAAGAGATCCTTGTAAATTGTGTCCTAATTTTTCGTGTATAGGATCTTCGTTGGAATGAGGGAAAATGGTGTTGCTTTTAGGCAGTGATTAGCAGATACATGATCAATTGTGAGTATAGCTATGTCTTGACAATTCTTTAGTCACTTTTTGATTCTTCAAAATCTCGTAAGTAGCTTGTGAAACTCGAGGATGGATGAAAGGTGGAATTGTATGCATTTTTCCCCATGGCCCTATTTGCAAGCACTAAGCTAGAATAATTGGTATTTGATTTGCCTGAGGGCAAGAAAAAATTTAAGTTGGAGGTGTTGATGAGTCTATATCTTGGACTCATTTAGGGCTTAGAACGTAATGAAATATGCTCCTTGATGATCTATTATGCTTCATATGTTGATTGAAATATGTGTTTTATGACAAATTAAGACTACAAGTGCATCGGTGGACAATATTCAACAAAACTCAAAAAAGGAGCTAAAATGCCAAAAAGGCAGTTAGAAGCGATGTCAATGACTTATTAGGCGCATCGTCGAAGGGCAACTCAGACCACCTAATATTACAGTATTGAAGACCCAAGTACATGATAGAAAGGAGATGCAAGTGGAGGTTATGTAGATCCCCGAATAGGATTGATGATGAATAGAGACCCACAATAGTTGTAAAGACTTGAGCCTTCAAGCGATACAGGAGAAGGTGGCAAGTGCACATTCGGTACATCCCCAAAGTGCTCGGCAAGGGCCGCCCTTAACCACTGAATGATGAATTGGTGCACATACTCTGAGTAATTTAAACGGACTATAAAAGAAATTTGGAAAGGTCATTGTACAGAACAATCTATTTCAGAATTCTACAACATACGTTAGAGAGATAGATAGAGAGAGAGTACATAAAAATTTCTTGCACAACCAGTACAAGGGTTTTGTGATTTCTAAGCTTAGGGAGGGGAGATTTGAGATATTAGTAGAATAAATTTATCTTTTCTCATGTAATTCATTTTACCCACATTCATTGCTACAGATTATGTTATTATTTTCTTACTTTTGAACATGTGTGGCTAAAACCCCAATTTTGGGGATGTGTATATGACATGGGTCATTTAACTCTTAGCTGCATCTATGGTATTTTGGTTGGTTTAATGTTAATTTGAGTGATTTTACACTTGTTTCCATGTTTAACTTATAACTTAGAGGTTGCAAACTCTGGGTTTGTAACACCCCATACCTTACAATACTAGTACAATTCAAATGAAACATGACATGGTTTGGTCAAATTAGACCTAAGTTTTAAAAGTGCTTGAATCTCGTGTTAATGAGTTATATGTGTGTCTAACGCTTAAGAGGGTCGAGTGTATATATGTTTAGTGTTGAATTGAGGAGATTACGGCCTTAAACGAATTGAGAGAATTGAGGTGCTTGTAGGACAATAAGCTAGCAGGTGAGTCACCTACTTGCTTAGCTTAAATCGCTAACTAAACAGAGACGAGGCTCGACGTCGAATTTGTCCAAACTCGATTATGAATAAAATCCGTGTTAAGGGTATAAATTTAGCCCATGTTTTAGCATCATAAATGGACTACATTTTCAGCCAAGAAACATATTAAAAAGGGCCCAAAGACATCACAACCCATTTGACTATTTGGGCCTAGAACTAAGTGAAAGTTGGAAAATAGGCAGCCCAAGTCCATCAAGTTGGTGCCCTAAAAATCCCCAAATAAAAGGAGCGAGGAGCTGCATCACCTCCTTGGTAAAGAAAGGCTGAGAATGTTTCATTAGGTAGGCCAAATCACACCATAAAAAGGGGTCAACACAGCTCCCAAAAGTCATTCTCAACTTGACCACACAAAAAATCAGATTTGCTCTCTAAATTTCCTCTCAACTTTTCTCAACTTTGTGAAGCAACCAAATGACTCTATTAGGGTTCTTAAGTAGCTTCTAAACCTTGAAGACAAAGGTTATTAATTATATTTGTGTATATAGTATAGTTTCATCATGAAAAACAAGAAATAGATGCTAGTTATGCTTGCTGAAATTGTTGGACAGCATGTGTGTAGAAAGTCTTTGCACACTTGCCTTTGTTTTGGTGATGTCTCTATGGTTTTATGAGTTGTATTATGAAGAGAACTTGGCGTTATTAATATGGTTTGAGTTATAAACATCACCGTAAGGTTGCTGCCCTGATTTTGGTTTCATTTAACAAACGTGTTTTATTGTGTTATCTTAAGTGTAATGTCGATTGTAACTTGTGGGCTGTTGGATGGAAGGCTATGGCCCACGTCCTTAGTGACTGATTTCTTACTATTCTAAGACTGGTTCAAGGCTGTTTTTATGTATGAATGTTGTTGTAACAGTTTGGTTAGAGTTGGGACAGGTTTGGAATTGTCGACGTTGAAATGTAGCGAAGGGAGGTAACGTTATACTGTCTGTTTATAGATTGTGTAGCATTGTTATGTGTTGTTCTTTGTGGGCTGTTTTAAGACTGTTATGGCACTAGAACTGACTGCAAAATATGTGTATGTGTGAATATGTACTAGAAAATACGATTAGAGGCAACACAGTTGAAAGAATACGCTAGGGTTTATAATTGTCCGCTTGTTGCCTGTAGTTGTTTTTCTATGAGATTGGGCTTCCAAAGTGTATCTATTGGTTGCTAATACTAGTTTCATCATATACTATGTTGTAGATAAGTATTTGAAGGAAGAGAAGGTTATTTTGATATAGTAACAAGGTCAGACATCGTGGTATGTAAGGCTACTTGATTTCGTATTATTTGGCATGAAACATAGATCCTTCCTTGCTACATAAAGGCACTTACCAACTCTGACACAACTGTTAATTGTGTCTACACTCTTTCATATGTTCATAGGCTTCCATGCATTCTCACTTTCAAATCAGCATACACACTTAAATGATAAGTTACATGGGTTCTCTTTGCCGAATAAAGTTCATGAGTTGTTCCATTTCATACGCATTTCATTAATTACGTAACGTGCCCTTTTCATTTTCATATTGTCTTGTATAATTATCTACATGTCACATGCTACATATACAGTCCCACAGTTCCAATATTGTGACCACCAAAAGAACCATCTCAAAGGTAATTGAAAGGTAAAGTATATTGTTTACTGATGGGTGGTGGCCCGAGGAGTGGAAGGATCACCTAGCCAGGCTATCACGGGTGGTAGCCTGAGGGGTTAAGGAAGAACCTAGCAAGGGACGATCCCGATATAGTTTACCACTGATCAGTTAGTCATTTATATTATAGTTTTGCACAGATTATACAATAAAGGTAAAGTAATATAAAGAACATGAAGTACATGATTCCACAGTATATCCAAAGGTGGTCCCTAATCTTACACCGGTGCATGGTTTCATTTGAGTTGTTACTTTAGATATATGATATATCCTGCCTTACATACTCAGTACATTATCTCGTACTGATGTCCTTTATGGGGGACCTGCATTTCATGCTGCAGGTACAGGTGCTAGTAGATCTTCCTAGTAGAAGTACAGGACATCCAGTTGCTGATAACAAGCTCCAGGTTGCTTCTGGGCTTTGTGTGTGTCTAGAGCTTATATGTTCATATTGTATAGTTAGTTGAGGCGGGGCTTATCCCGACCCTTGTCAAATTCTTTCTCTTGTCTAGAGGCTTTGTAGACTATGTAAATTAAAGTGTGGTCATGCCTAGTACTTTAAACACCGTGGCCCCAACGGCGTAGTCACATGCATTTTCTTTTGGCTTGTTATCGCTATTTATTTTCTTAATGCATGTCAAAGGTAGAAATCCCTTATAGTATGTATAGAAAGCGCATAGATACAGGTTGGTTCTCCCGAGCCTTATCGGTAACGGGTGCCAGTCTGCCCTAACGAGACTTGCGGCGTGACAAAATATGACATAAATAAAGAATTGACCCAGCGGGTCATTACAACATCCCCTAATTTAAGACTTTCGTCCAAGAAAATAAAGTGAAGGTATACTTGATGGCTCAAATAGGACAATCTATGCCACTATTCCCATGTAGCCTCCTCAACCAAATGATGACGATTCTTGCAGCGCAATTGTCTAGTATCCCTAGCTAAAATATCCACTAGCTCCTCAACAAATGTCAAACGGTGACCTAACTCAACCGAACATACTGCAGCAGATGTGATTCATCCAGAATTTATTGGTGCAATATCGACACTTGGAACACATGATGTATGGCAGAATAAGCTGGAGGTAGGGCTAATGGAAAAGCAACTGACACAACCCGTCCTAAGATCTCAAAAGGCACAATGTACTTGGGACTCAAATTACCCCATATCCTAAGTTACATGACCCTTTTCAAGGGTGACACTCAGTCTACAACCTTAAACTAAAAGAACTAGCGTCTACAGTCAGCATAACTCTGCTGTCGACTCTGAGCTATCCTCAGTCTATATTGTATAACCTGGACCTTAGCTAGGGCGTTCTACAATAAATTTGTACAGTACAGACTAGGTTATGTAGACTTAAATCACCCAACTAGAGTACAACATCTTCAACCATATAATGCTTTAAACGGGCCCATCTGAATGCTAATGTGATAGCTATTATTATAGGCAAACTTAGGTAATGACAGAAGATGATCCCACTGACCCCAAAACTCTAACACACAAGCCCGTAACATATCCTCTAGGACCTTTATAGTGCACTCGGACTGGCCATCAGTCTCTGGGTGAAATGTGTGCTCTAGTCAACCCAAGTGCCCAAATCTCACTGTAAAGCCCTCCAAAAGCTAGAGGTCTATTGTGACCCTCGATCAAACATGATATACATAGGCACCCTATGAAATCGAACTATTTTCTGAATGTACATAGGGGCTAAAGCTCAATACTGAAGGGAGAATTGATCAGAAGAAAGTGTGCAAACTTAGTCAACAGATCAATAATCGCCCAAATGTTATCATACCCCTTTGAAATATGAGGGATCCCCACAACGAATTCCATAGTCACAAGTTCCCACTTTCACTTAGGAATAGGTAACTACTAAAGTGTCTTAACGAGTCACTGGTGCTTAGGCTTTACCTGCTGGCAACTGAGGCAACGCGACGTATAATCTGCAATGTTCCTTTTCATGCCATCCCACAAGTAATGTTGTCTTAGGTCTTGGTACATCTTAGTCATATATGGATGAATAGAGTATCAAGAATCTTATGCCTCCTGCAGGATCAACTATATCAAATTCCCCACTCTAGGAACACACAATCGGTCGTCAAATCTGAGGAAAAATCACCGACTCTTGTAATCCAAAATCGGTTGTCAAATATGAGGACTCCATCTGAACCAGTTATAGCATAGCCCCCAATCCCCTATAACATTTTTTCTCGGAGACCCACTAACGACTCATCATCGAATTGCTGGCCCCAGATTTGATCAAGCAATAAAGATTGGGCCCTACTAAAGGCCAATACTCAACTAGAGTCTGCAATATAAAATTAGACCAACATATTAGCTAGGGACTGAAAGCCCAAAGCTAATGGTCATTCCTCTACTACCAGGTAGGCTAGGATGCCCATACTCACTGCCTTCCAACTGAAGGCAACTGCTACTATGTTTTCCTTGCCTTGATGGTATAACTTTGAAATATCATAGTCAGCCAACAACTCAATCCACCATCTCTAGCAGGAATTCTGGTCTGGCCGAGCCATAAATTGTAAGCTCCAATTTTTCGTATAAGTATCATAATGCACGCCACATAAATAATCCCTCTGGAGCATGAGCACAAACACTACTGGCACCAACTCTAAGTCATGTGTAGGGTAGTTACGCTCATGGGCTAGTAACTGGCAAAAATCATAAGCTATAACTCGACCCTACTGCATTAATAAACAACCCAATAAGACATTGGAGGCATATACCACCAAGCTCTCTCCCTCAATAGGGAGGGAAAAACAAATCGCATACCTTGACAAATCAATCGAGCCAAGTGACGGGCAATTGTGGAGAATCCCTCGACTAACCATCTGTAATACCCTACCAACTCAACAAAAATCTGAATTTCTATATTTGAGGTAGGGCTAGTCCAGCCACAGGTCGTCTTGACCTTAGCCGAATCCACTCTAATACCCTTGCCAGACACCGCATGTCCTAAGGAAGTCACAAACTTAAACTAGAACTCACATTTAAAGAATTTAGCATACAACTTGTGATCTCAAAGCTTTTTTAGCACAATACGGAGATGTTAGGCATGCTGCTCTCGAGTCAGCGAATACACCAGGTTATAATAAATAAAAAGCACTGCAAATAAGTCCAAATAAGGTGAAATACCTGAGTCATCTAGTGCATTAACACTAAAGGGGCATTAGTCACTCCAAATGCAAGATTAGGAGCTAATAATACCTATAATAGATCCGAAAGGCAGTCTTCTGAATATCCTTTCCTCGGATCCTTGACTTGTGATACGTTGATCTCAAATGAACCTTAGAAAATATTTTTTCCCTTGGAAATGATCATACAAAATCAATTTGTGGCAAAAAGTAATAGTTCTTTACCGTCAACGTCTTCAGTTGTCGATTATTACACATTCGGGGAGTCCTATCATTTTTTGTCACAAATAAGTCAGAGCTCCCTAGGGAGAAATACTAAGCGGTATAAACTTTAAATCTAGAAAAATATGAAGTTGTGTACTGAGTTCCTTATGCTCTATAGTAGTGATCTGGCACAGAGGAATAAATATAGGCTTAGTGCCCGACTGAACCTCTATCGCAAAGTCAACCTCTCGCTCAGGTAGCAACCTAGGTAAATCATTTAAAAATACATCAGCAAACTCAAATATGACTGGCATGAACTCCACAGTAAGAGTCTTAGATATCATATAATGTACATGAGCTAAATAAGTTGAACCCTACAAATAATAATCTCTAAGCCTGAATATACGATGTAATACCCATTGGTACCCAACTCACACACCCTTACAAAACCACCAGAGACAACCCCAATATCGCCAAGGTGACAGTCTTGTTATAATAATCTAATAACATCACATAGAGATAACTAATCCATGCACAAAATAAGCTCTCAATCCAGCATATCAAGTAATGTCAAATCAACCCAGGTATCAAAACCCTGAAGAGTAACTCTACAACATCTGCAAACTCAACAAATAGGAGAATGTGGAACCTGAATCCATTAAGGCTAAAACTGGCTACTAGGATATGATAATCAAAAATGTGATGGCCTCATCAAAACCCTTGGTTTCGGCCCATGCTGGTATAGCATAAAAGTGGCCTTAACGGTCTCTGCCTCGAACATCACCACCGCCCCTTGCTTTATTGACTCTGAAGGGCCCTCTAGTAACTTGGTGGTAGCCCTACTAGTCCCCACGGTCTCTGTATAAACCATCCCAGTGACCATAATCCTGGCCCCTGCCCCATCGAGAAGGTAAAAAAACTGACCAGGTGGGTTGTAGATGGCATGTGCTCCTCTCTACTCTTATAGTCTGAGCCAATGATATGATGCACCATACCCAAAACATCCCAAACAAGCTTTGTCTTTGCAGTCATGGTCGTACCGACCTAATCCAGTTGCCCTGGAAGCCTGAATACCCTCAAAGGATGACTCGACTGGCCCTAAAAAAGTAGATTCACTCTCTCTCTATCTACCCAGTGGGGTAAGAGGAAACACCCCTCCTGGAGGCACTCAAGCCATGATGGCCATCATTAGAAGTCTGTAGTGATGCCTAGTATGGTCGGCTAGTCTGTAGTGATGCCTATCCTCTCCTTATGTCTATCCTACTTGTCACTGTACACTTGGTCCTCGCGACTAATCTGCCCCAGGGAGCAAGTGAAACAACCCCAAAAGGTGCATGAAATGTGCATTTAAAGTGCTCGGAATCACAATTTCCATATATCTCAATATTCGTTCCTAATATCGAAAATCCAACTTCATATTCTTGTTCAGTCGACAACATTTAGTGGGGAATAGGTCTAACCCCAATTTTAAAGAAATTGTATCAAAATTCAAAAACACAAATTGAGTGTTTTGCAGTGAGCGAGCGGGCCCCACGAGCGGCGCGCTAGGGGTGCAGAGAAGGTATATGTTTGCCCAGTTTTATTAGTTTAGTCCAAGGCTTTTGGGTCTTGGGCCTAAGTCTTCTCATGTGTGTAAATGCCTATACTTAACTATATTTAACCTTCATATCATACAAGACATTCCACAATACTCTCTCAAACACTTAGACAAATATTTCACCCCAAAATTTCAAGTCCCAAAACTCCTCTAGATCTTAATGATTTCACTCAAGTTTCAAGTCTCCATTTCCAATCTTCATTAAGGATTCTCCAAAGAAAAGGTATGTAGGTTTCAACCATTGGGTCCTTTCACCATGGTGCCCACGCTTCTTTTTTACCTAAATCTCATTTTTCTAAGTTGATTTACCTATGGGTTTTACTTACTGTGAATTCGACTACAAAATATGTTGGGGATTCATGAAATTGTGACTGTTTTAGCATGTTTTGGGCTATGAATATTTGATAGGTAGTTTTACATTAATTTTTCTTACATGATTTTGCTCTTCAATTGCATGGTTTTACACTAGCAGTACACACCAGCCAAGTGTTTGATAAAATGTCCAATTATGGATTCTTGAGTTATTGAGGGCTTATTGCATGGCTTATAGTCAAGTGGCTTTAAGATGATGAAATGAATGTGGGTATGTATTGAACTCATGAAAAGTACCTATGGGGTTGCAAGTAGATTGTTGGGTTTCATGTTGTTGTGTTCTTGAGAAGATTGAGAAGCTCTTTCTTGATGCTTGAAATGTAATGGTCTGATGAGCTATTTCTTTGACTCCTACCAAAAAGATTATATCGTAAGGTGTAAACATTCGACCGAACTGTCTATGTTGTAATGTAGAATGACTAGTAGTTCCTATCGAAAAGATTATATCATTGGGTATGGATAACCTACCGATAAGGCCATGCCATAAGGTACAGATCATGAATCCTACCAAAAAGATCATATTGTATGGTGTGGATAATCTACAAAAAAGGCTATATAGTAAGGTACAATGACTCATGGTTCCTACTTAAAATATTATATCGTAAGATAGAGACAACATACCAAAAAGGACATACTGTAAGGTATGATCTCTTTTGCTGTAAAGATCATATCGTAAGGCAAGTAGACCCTCGCTTCTTACCAAAGAGATTTTGTTGCAAGGTAAGGATACATAAGGAATTCTACCAATGAGGCCATGTCGTAAGGTAGAATCAGTCATGACACTTACCAAAATGATTGTATCATAAGGTAAGAGGCATCTCATACTATCTACCCAAAAGACTATGTTGTGAAGTAGGGTATCAGCAACACTCTCCGAAAAGGGGTATACCGTAAGGTGAGTAGGTAAATACTTGACCATTCTCAAGCACGTTTGTGTAAAGTTTGAGGTTACTTATACTCCACATTGAGTTTATATTTCGTGATTACGACTAACCATGTTTTACTTCAAGTATTGATCATGCATGCCATATTGATATTATACTATCACTTGCTTATGCTTATGCGTGTTTACTATGTTGCCTATCTGTTGTTACATTGCTTCCTACATACTTAGTACATTCAAGCATACTAACACATACTTTATTCCTACATTATATCACTATGTAGGGACTGGAGCTCCTATTTATTCTCCTCCACGTGGCTAGACGAATTGTTCAAGTTATCTTTTGGTTAGCTCTCATGTCCAGGGACAATATTTATATTTGCTCTTGCTTATGTTTAGACTATACCTTTGTATATTTGGATTACCTATTGTCATTATTATGAGGGTGAGTCCGGGTATTTGTCTTGGCCCCCTCCAAGTACTATCTTTATTGGTGGGTTTGGACAAGTATGTAATGATGCTATGAGCTTTGACACTCTTGACTCTTTTGATACTTTATGATATGAAAGATGTCCCATAGACCATTTATCTCTATTTACAATCTCTTGTTGTAATTTTATTGCTTTCATAACCAAGGATGTGTAATGATATGTTAAGAGGGTTGCTTGGGGTGTCTCCGGGTTGTCCATGCGCCGTGTCACATCTAGGCCCTAGGCTTGGGTCGTGACAAACTTGGTATCAGAGTACTAGGTTATTAATGGTCCTTAGAATCCAACAGACCATGTCAATTAGAGTCTTATTCATGGTTTTTGTGCACGACACAATGAGTAAGAGGCTATGAGATGTTGTAGGAAATGTCTCCCTTCATTTTACTCTATGTTGTGCTAAAGAAGTTAAGGTAAGGTTTCCCCTTAACAATTGCTCTTTGCAATATATGCTAGATCATGCCCATCCCAAGAGGAAGAATAGCGCGTATATCCGAGGGACAACAGGCCTACCTCGCTCTTCAAGCTCCTGAAGGTGGAGGGGCTACTGATGTTTAGTTCTAGAATGCTATAACCATGCTATAACAGGCCTACCTCGCTCTTCAAGCCCCTTATGCCCCTACTTCAACCTCTAGGTTGAGGGAATTTACAAGGATGAACCCATCGGAGTTCCCCGAGTCTAAGGTGGATGAGGAATCCAAAGAATTCATAGATGAGGTGTATAAGGTGCTATTAATCATGGGTGTAAGTTGGATAAAAAGGTGGATCTAGTGGCTTATCAACTTAAAGGTATAGCTCAAATTTTGTTTGTGCAATGGAAGGTGGAGAGAGGGAGCCATGAAGCTATTCCTTGGGAGGATTTCAAAGCCAACTTACTCAATAGGTTCATCCCTCATGAGCTGAGAGAGGCTAATATGATGGAGTTTATAAACCTTAAGCAAGTCTCCATGAGTGTAAGGGAATATAAACTCAAGTTCAACAAGCTTTCCAAGTATGCTCCACATTTGGCGGCTGACCCTAATTCAAGGATGAACAAGTTTTAGATAGGGGTATCAAATTTGGTTAATAAAGTGTGTCGTACCATGATGCTTGTAAGAGATATGGATTTGTCTCGACTCATGACCTTTGCTGAACAACTTAAGTGGGAGAAACTTAGGAAGAAGAGAAGTGGGGAGTCTAAGAAGGCTCGATTTGAGGGTGATCAGTTTCAACAAGATTTTGAGTTTCAAGGCCAAAGGTCCTCTAGTGCTCCAAACAAGGGGGTTGCCAAGGAAGGGGTACCTAACTAAAGGCTCCAAATACGTAGTGAGAGGGAAACTCATCCTAGATACCCAAAATGTGGGAGGAAATAGGGTGGCATAGGTTGGAGGAACATGGGTGCATGCTTTGGGTATGGTGAGATGGGCCACAAAATTCCAGATTGTCCATATACACAAAACAAGGGTGAAGATGGTTATGTTTATCAAGGAGGCACTCCAAGACGTAATCGGTTCTATGCTCTTCAAATGAGGCAAAGAGGGGATGAGGTGCCTAATGATGCTACGTGTATGTTAAGGGTTTTCTTGATTTTGGTTTGCATTCTTTGACAATTCTGGGAGTCGCTATTTCTTTCATTATTCATTTTTTTGCTAGTAACATTCATGTGCCTCCCGAATGGTTATGTGAGTCTATTGTGGCCATAAGGTCTATAAGGGTTGCCCCATGTTCTTATTGCATAGAGTCTTGTCTTGTGATCTTGGTGGAATTTGGTTTAATGGGTTGGAGGTCTTTGGGTG
>JAPFFP010007935.1:0-17454 GCA_026153255.1 Solanum medicagineum
TGCTTCTAAGTGTTGCAAGACCAAATATGGTCTTATTTTTTTGAACTTGGGGTCATATATATAGACCCCAAATTTTTAAAAATTGCCCATAAGGGCTCCTAGTTGGTTTAACTTCCAATTAAGTCCCAAACTTTTTATTTTAAACCCAATTGAGGACTTCCGACCTCAACTTAAAATATACGCTTCAATTAACAATTTAACCTCGCGAACTTACTTAATTTAAGCTACGCCATATTCGCCACAACTTTTCCAAATAAACAATTAACTTCGACTACTTAACTTTACGGGGTCTAACACTTTACTTTCTCGAGCCATTTTACGTCCCAGTATATTCAATGTACTGATGTCAATTTGGATCGGTATTATTTCATGATGCAAATACAGGAGATAGAGAACTTCAGCCCGTGCATCGTTGAGGTCTAGATCAATACATTTCAGAGTTGATGAGCTTCCTTGATTTCTGAAGGAGCCTTTTTATTTCTTGTTTCTAGTTGAGTATTTTTTTTCTTTGATTTGGGGTATCCATGGTCTGTCATGGTACTATCTAGATTGATGAGTAGAGGATTTGTTGAGTATTTTGTATTCCAAACTTATTTATTGGAAATTATGTTTCAGTAGAGCTATATTTTGTTCAAATGATGTCTTCTTATTTGAGTACTTTTCTTCTGCTATTGAGTAGATATGACGATAAGGCCAGCAGGTTCTCTTGGGGAATCATAAATGGTTCTTCAAGTTCCGGCCACACAACTATCATGACCCAAGCCTAGGTCTTAGATGTGACATGGCGAATTGGAACCCGAAGGGACCCAAACTAGCCTCACAGCATATCAATCAGACATCCTTGGTCACGGAAGTAAAGTAAACAATAACAAGAGATATATGAAATTGGAAGTGGGACTAATGGAATTCTTGAATATAAACAAAGCATAAGAGTCAAGCCCATAACACAATAACATCAGAACATCTAACATACACCTCTAACTTGGAATGGAGCGAGAGCCATGATACTTTCCGGGCTCACCCTCATAATGTCAAATTATCAACACAAAAAAGTCTTAAAAATAGCAAGAAAAGTAGATAGTGTCCTCGAACTTGAAGACTCACCAAGCTTGCCTTTGAAGTATCTCACTAGCCATGTGGAGGATTATCAAGAGGAGCTCAAGTCCCTACATGGTGATATCATGTAGGCATAAAGTATACATTAGTATGTCTGAATGTACTAAGTATATAGGATGCAATGCAACAAGAAATAAGCCAATATGGTCAAAATTCATGGTAATAGGCAATAGATAAGCATAATCTCAATATGGCATATATGATCAATGCTTGAAGTAAAATATGCTTGTAACTCATTCAACTTGCATAGAACATGATGCATATGTGGGAAGAGACCTCAACCGACAAAGAATAAGACCAAGTGAGCTACAACTTGGAATCCCTATAAATACCCCTCATCGGTAAAGAGGTGGAGTACTTGCCAAGGTAAATCATACTTCACCTTTCGGGAGCCCATCCCATTTCGGAGAAGTAACCCCCCTTATTGGAAGTCGTCCCATTTCGGGGTGGATTTTATGATAAAGTGCACTAAATGGATCCACTAGTATAGCAAGGGCATAACATAATCCTATATTGACACATAGTTTGAGAAAAAGAGTATGGGCCCTTGAAGATAGTCCACGCCGACATCTAATCCATTGGTTCTAAGTCTAATCCCACAGAATACTTGAAATAATCATATCTTCAGTAACTTGTAATGAATATAGAATCATAACATGAGTAACTCTTAAACATACTTGACCTCTAATGGCATAAGGGATGAATCTTAAGACTTGTAATCATATAGGGGAGTTAAATTAGTACCTTCGGCTTGAGTAGAGTGGAAGAGATATGGGTATCACTGTCTCATGTCCGCCTCGGCTTCTCATGTGGCACTTTCAACTTGTTGATTCCTCCAAAGGACCTTGACAGAAGCTACATCTTAATTTCTCAACCTCTTCACTTGTCTATCCAAAATCTCCATCGGGACCTCCTCATAAGTCAATCTTCAAAAACACCCATAACATCCAAAGGCACTATAACACTTGGGTCACCCACACACTTTCTCAACATGGACACATGGAAGACCAGATGAACCATGTCCATCTCCATAGGCAACTCCAACTCATAAACAATCTTACCGACTTTCCTCAAAACTTTATAAGGACCCAAAAACCTTGGGCTTAATTTCCCATTCTTGCGGAATCGAACCACACCCTTCAAAGGTGAGACTTTCAGATAAACCCAATCCCAAACCTTAAACTCAAGATCTCTTCTGCTCACATCGAAATAGGACTTTTGTCTACTTTCGGCTGTTTGCAATCTCTCCCTAATCAACCTCACCTTCTCCAAAGCTTCCATGACTAAATCCGGACCTAGCAAAGCCATTTCCCCACATCAAACCACCCAACTGGGTTTCTATAACGCCTACCATAAAGAGCTTTAAAGGGAGTCATATCGATGTTTGAGTGATAGCTATTGTTGTAAGAAACCTCAATAAGTGGAGATGTTCATTCCAACTACCCTTAAACTCCAAAACACAAGCTCTAAACATATCCTCAAGGGTTTGGATAGTCCTCACGGCTTGGCCATCCATTTGAGGATGAAAAGTCGTGCTAAGCTTAACCTTGGTATCAAGACCTCTTTGGAAAGACCTCAAAAAGTAAGAGGCGAATTGAGCACCACGATCCGAAATGATAGAAAAAGGAACCCCATGCAATTTAACCAATTCATGTATTTAGTACATGGCATAATCTTCGACAACATAAGTAGTTTTGACCAGTAGGAAGTGAGCCTACTTTGTCATTCTATCCACAACAACCCAAATAGAGTCAAAATGCTTCCTAGTCTTAGGCAACCCAACCATAAAAGCCATGTTGATCTCTTCCCACTTCCAAGTAGGAACTTCTATATCTTGGGCTAGGCCACCCGGCCTTTGATGTTAGGCTTTCACTTGTTGGCAATTGTGGCATCCGGATATGAACTTGGCAATGTTTCTCTTCATACCACCCCACCAATACACTTCCCTCAAGTCTCTATACATCTTTGTGGAACTAGGGTGAATGGAATAGGATGAATTATGGGCTTCCTTCAATATCAATTCTTTCAAATCATCCACATTTGGCACACACAATCAATCTTAATACCTAAGGGCACCATCTCCCCTTTGGGAGAAAACCTCCACTTTACGATGAGACCTTCAACTCTAGCAAGGTGGGGTCAAGATCTTGTTTTGCCTTTACAACAACCACCACACCCCCATTAATAAATTTATTCTACCTAACCCCCAATCTAGCCAACCTGTGAATCTCTCTAGCCACTTCCGTGCCACCATCATCTACTTGAGCTAGACTACCCATAAACACCCTACTTAGAGCATTAGCAACAACATTAGCTTTAAGGATAATCTTTAAAGAGTTCTAACCACCTTCCTTGTCTCAAGTTAAGATCTTTTTGGGCAAACACATATTGGAGACTCCTGTAGTCGGTAAACACATCAACATGAACCCCATACAAGTAGTGATGCCAAATTTTTAAAGCAAATACCACGGCTGCCAATTGATCAAGATCATGGGTGGGATAATTCTTCTCATGCACCTTAAGTTGTCTAGAGGCACACGCTATCACCTTACCACTTTACATCAAACACACCCCAAACTAATTCTTAAGGCATCACAATAAACAACAAATTCTTCCAACCTTCTGATAGAGCCAAGATAGGAGCAGAGACCAGCTTATCTTTCAAAGTTTTGGAAACTCTTTTCACACTCATCGGTCCACACAAAGTTCGCCTTATTTTATGTCAATTTACCTATAGGAGAAGCAATAGAAGAGAAACCATTCTCAAATCTTCGGTAATAACCCTCTTCTAATGTCCGATGGAGTCAAAGGTCTAGGCCAGTTTCTAATCAGCTTCGTTTCTTAGGATCCACCTTAAGACCATCACCCAACACCATATTTCCCAAAAATGCAACCGCTTTCAACAAAAACTCATATTTTTCATGTTTAGCATACAACCTCTCCTCCCTCAAGATTTGCAATACCACCCTCATGTAATTCATATGCTCCTCCTCACTATAGGAATAAATCAAGATATCATCAATAAAAACAACCACAAACAAGTTAAGGTAGGGTTTAAAGACCCTATTCATGAGATCTATAAATATATTTGGTGCATTAGTCAACCCAAAAGACATAACCACAATTTTAAATTGCCTATATCTAGTCCAAAAAGCCAGTTTGGAAATATCACACTCCCTCACCTTCACTTGTGGTAACCAGAATGAGGATCAATCTTAGAAAAGTCACTAGCACCTTGAAGTTGATCAAAAGTTCATCAATCCTTGGTAGAGGGTACTTCGTCTTTATGGCGACTCTATTAAGTTGCCAATAATCAATGCACATTCTAAGAGAACAATCCTTGTTCCTCACAAATAACACTGGTGCACCCTAGTGTGACTTACTAAGTCTTATAAAACCCTTTTCCAACAAATCCCTCAATTGCTCTTTCAACTCCTTTAACTCCGCCGGGGCCATACGGTAAAGGGGAGTAGAAATGGGTTGAGTATCGTAAAGGAGGTCTATATCAAAATCTATTTTCTTTCGGGAGGAACATCTGGAAGCTCATTAGGAAAAACATCAAGAAACTCATTAACCACCGGAACCGACTCAATAGGAAGGACTTTGGAATCTGCATCCCTAACTCTCACAGGATGATAAACACAACCTTTAGAAATCAACTTTTGGGCCTTAAGACAAGAAATGTATCTACCCTTGACTATCATATCACGACTTTCCCACTCAAGGACAGGCTCAATAGGAAATTGGAATTTAACCCTGTGGGTTCTTTAATCAATAGAAGTATAATATGCATGCAACCAATCCATCCCAATAATGACATCAAAATCCACCATATCTAATTCAACAAAATCACAAGGCAAGATTTTATGCAAAAAGATTACGGGATAATTTCTATAGACTCTTTTAGCAACAATGGACTCATCAAAGGGGGTAGACACTTCATAAAGTTCACATAACAATTTGGGACTAACATGAAGCTCTTTGGAAACAAAAGGAGTAATTAAAGAAAGAGCGGCACCCGGGTCTATCGATGTATACAAATCAAAATCAAAAACCTTTAACATACCAGTAACAACATGGGGCATCTCATTCACCCCTTGTCTTCCTTGAAGAGCATAGAATCTATTTTGCCTTGGTGCACCCCTTTGTTGGCCTCCCTCTTCCCTTTTGACCCTCATTTGCACCTTGGCCTTGTTGATGACCATCTCCACCTTTTTTTTGTGTGTGAGGAAAATCAATAACTTTGTTATCCATCTCACCACAACCAAAACAAGCATTAATTCCTCGAACATAGACCACTATGATTTTTTTCACACCTTGGACATCTAGACTTTACCATTCCTCCATTACCACCTTGTAATCTTTGATTGGGCACCCTTTCATTTGCAAACCTCTTGTTGGAAGCATTGGATGACCCTTTCTCTAGGAACTTGTGGTCTTGAGGAAACTGGCCACTCTTAGAACCTTGGAGCCCACCTTCAAATCGAGCCCTCTTGGACTCACCAATCCTTCTCTTTCTAAGCTTTCCCCCTCTAGTTGCTCAACATATGTCATGAGTCGAGACAAATCCATGTCCCTTACTAGCATGGAAGTACAACACTCCTAATTTACCAAGTCAGATACACTCGATACAAATTTGTTCATTCTTGACCTAGGCTCGGCAACCAATTGTGGAGCATACTTGGAAAGCTTGTTGAACTTGAGGGCATACTCCCTCACACTCATAGACTCTTGCTTAGATTCATGAATTCCATCATCTTTGCCTCCCTTAGCTCAATAGGAAAGAATTGGTTGAGAAATGTCACTTTAAACTCCTCCCAAGGGATGGCATCATCATTCCCCTTCTCCATCTTCCATTGAGTGAACCAAATTTGAGCTACCCCTTTGATTGGGTAGGCCGCCAACTCCGTTTTTCCCTTCGAATTAATACCCATAATAGACAACACCTTATATAACTCACCAATGAATTCCTGGGGGTCCTCATCCACCTTGAACCCATAGAACTCTAGTGGATTCATCCTAGTAAAATCCCTCACCCTTGAGGCTGGAGTAGGAGCATGAGGGGCTTGGGCCCCTTGGTTGATTTAATTGGTCATAGTATGAGCCAACATTGCAATAACATCTCGGAATTCTTCTTGGACTACCCCTCCTTCTTGCAAAGCTTGAGGAGAGAGAGGAGCCGATTGCTCCTTTCGTGTACAGGCTCTTCTTCCTTCTAGAATATGCATGATCTAGAATAGCAAAGAACATTTGTTATGGTAAAATCATTACCTTAACGTCTATGGCATGACATAGATCATGAAGAAGGGAAACATTTCCTAAAATACCTCATAGCCTCTTACTCATAGTTGTGGCGTGTTTCACAACCATAAATAAGACCTTAATTGATGCGGTGTGTTGGATTCCGAGGACTATTAGTGCTCTGATACCAAGTTTTTCATGACCCAAGCCTACAGCATAGACGTAACATGGCGAATGCAAACCTGAAGGGACCCAAACCAGCCTTGGCATATCAATCACACATCCTTGGTCACGGAAGTAAAGTAAACAATATCAAAAGATATATGAATTGGGAAGTGGGACTAATAGAAGTCTTGAATATAAACAAAGCATAAGAGTCAAGCTCATAACACAATAACATCATAATATCCAACATACACTTCAAACTTAGAATGTAGCGGGGGCCAATACACTTTTTGGGCTCACCCTCTTAATGTTAAATGTTCAACAAAAAGAAGTCTTAAAAATAGCAACAAAAGTAGATAGTGTCCTCGAAATTGATGACTCACCAAGCTTGTCTTTGAAGTATCTCACTAGCCACGTGGAGGATTATCAAGAGGAACTCTGACCCCAAATGGTGATATCATGTAGACATAAAATATGTGTTAGTACATTTGAATGTACTAAGTATGTATGATATGATGCAACAAGACATAAACCAATATACTCAAAATGCATGGTAATAGGCAATAGATAGGCATAATATTAATATGGCATGTATGATCAATGCTTGAAGTAAAATATGTTTGTAAGTCATTCAACTTGCAAAGAACATAATACATATGTGGGAAGAGACGTCAACCGATAAAGAATAAGACCAAGCGAGCTACAACTTAGAATCCCGATAGTTAGCTCTCACCGGTAAAGAGATGGTCTACTTGTCAAGATAAACTATGCTTCACCTTACGGGAGCCTGTCCCATTTCATAGAAGTAACCCCCTTACAGGAACCCATCCTATTTTGGGGTGGATTTCATCATAAAGTGCACTAAATGGATGCACTAGTATAGTAAGAGTATAACATAATCCTATGTTGGCACATAGTTTGAGGAAAGGAGTATGGACCCTTAAAGATAGTCCACGTCGACATCTAATCCATCGAGGCTAAGTCTAATCCCATGGAATACTTGAAATAATCATATCTTTAGTAACTTGTATTGAACATAGAATCATAACATGAGTAACCTTTAAACATACTTGACCTCTAGTGGTGATCCTAACATAAAGCATGAGAATAGATCATAATCATACATGAACCCTTGCTTTATCGTGCATTTTCACAAAAGGTAAAATCTTGGAAATAGGGATTAACTTCATGCTTGCATAATCATAGATAACTTAATGAATTCATAACATAGTTCATAGCCCATATCATCATGAAGTTAGTCGACTCTTAAAACATATAATTAACTTGAGAATTCTTTGCTTGACAGTTCATCGAACACTTGGTGGGCACATATGAGTACATGTTTAAGTCATGCAAAATGCAAGAGTATAGATCATGAAATAGTGAAATCAATGCATCTTAAAGTCATGTAAATCATCCCATCAACATCATGGTAAAACCCCATCATGGGTAACTTGTAAATCATATCAAAACTTTACAATAGCTCATAGACTTCACAGTTTGAATTATGTATAGTCTCAATAAACAAAGATCAATCTATAGTATAAGCTTAAAATAGATATTCATGCATAATCAACCATATTTGATAAAACCTCAACATAAATCATGCTCATATGTCATAATAATAGATACACATAGGTAATACTCCTTGAAATCATCTAATTTTCATAAAATATAAAGATTGGGCTCCATAGGTAAAAGGACCCACTGGATGAAACCCACATACCTAAATTTGGGGGATTCCTTGATGTAGACTTGAAGGAGACTTGAAGCTTGAGTGGAGTTCTTGAGATCTGGAATTAAGCTTGAGACACTTGAATTTGGATGAAACATTTGGTTTAAGTCCTGGAGAGGTTTTTGAGAGGGTCTTGAGTGATATAGAGTTGAAAAATAGCTAAGTATAGGTGTTTTCACGCATAAGTGGACATGGGGCTATGACCCCAAGGCCCTTCGGCCGAAATGAAAAACCAAGGAAAATAATACACTAGTTTGCATCAAGTCCGCAATGCGGACCCATCGCGCCCCTGGCGTGCCGCATGCAGGGCGCAGACAAATACTGGATAAGGAAATTTTGTGAAAATTATGTTTCGCTACGGGTCCTCTAAAATCAGGGTTATACCCACTTCCCACTCAATTTTGCCCCCTGATCGGGAATATGAAGTTGGATTTTTGATATCACGCATGAATTTTGAGATATATGGAACTTATGATTATGGGCATTTTCAAAGCACATTTTCAGGCGTTTCACCAAGGGTACCCTCCTAGGGTGTGACAAAATTGGTATCAAAGCACAGAGTTCAAGAATTCTAGGGAGTCTATGAAGTCTTGATAGTAGAGTCTTTTCTATGGATGTGTTGTGCACCACACTTTATGAGCAGGAGGTTTAAGACATTAGGAAGGGTTACATTTCTTTCATATTCTAACTTGTTCTGTAGAGTTAAGCTTTATGAAAGCTCTTTTCTAATTCGTGTGTTACCCATTTGCAGAATTATGACCATGCCTCTGAGATGAGTTGTTAGAGGAAGAGGGCGTCTAGCTAGGCAGAATGTTAACTAACCTGAGCCCCACAATCATGATGAACCCATAGGCCAAGTCGTCCCTGAGCAGCTACCATAGGTTGACATCTAGAATGTTGAGCTCCGTAAGCTATTCAGACCTTGTCCCAGGGTGTGACAGCACCTGCTACTAGACAATGAGCAGATAGACAAGATGCGCAGGTCACATCCAGAGTTTGAGAGTTCTTGAGAATAAACCCACCTGAGTTCAGGGGATCTACGCTCATTAAGGATCCTGAGAACTACATTGATGAGCTATAGAAAGTGTTCCAGGTGATGCATATGACCAAAGTTGATAGGGTTGATTTGGCTGCCTACCAAATCAAGGATGTCGTCAGGCTGTGGTATGACCATTGGAAAAAGAACCGAGGAGAGGGTGCCCCTGTCCTGACTTAGGCAATGTTTGAGGAGGCTTTCTTGGGGTATTTCTTTTTGAGAGAGCTAAGGGAGGCCAAGGTAAGAGAGTTCTTGAATCTGAAATAGGCCTCTATGACGGTGAAGGAGTATTATCTTAAGTTCATGCAGCTGCCTTGCTATGCTCCTGAGATGGTTATGAACACGAGAAATAGGATAGGTCTGTATGTTGATGGGTTGAACAAATGGCCGAGGAAAGATAGGAGAGGAGCTATGCTTCTGAACTACATGGACATAGGCAGATTGATGGTCTATGTGCAGCAGGCTGATGAGGAAAGGTAAAAAGATAGGGAGGAGATTAGAAATAAGAGGGCCAAAACCTCTACCATGAACTTGGGAAAAGAGGAAATGGAAATTGTAGAAAGTTTCTATCCGCGCCAGCACCTTTATCTGCCAGTGCACTACTCCCAAGCCAAAGGTATGATCAAAAGTCCCAAGGTCAACCAAACTTTAGAGCACAATGTTCACAGTCTTAGGCAAGTGTGACCCTTGGCTTAAAAGGGAAGCCACCTCGTAAGAAATGTGGTAGGATGCATCTGGGAGAGTTTTGAGATGGAGGGAACGCTAGCTACAAATGTGGCCCGCAAGGCCATTTTCAGAGAGAATGTCCAAGGTGGGGCAATAAGGCCCATTCCTCCACCACAGCACCATTAGTGAGGGGTAAACAGAGAGGTCTTGCACCATGGGTAGGTAGTGGGACAAAACGTCTGTATGCGATGGGGAACCAACAGGACCAAGAAGTTACACTAGATATTGTGACAACTATGCTTTGAGTCCTTACCTTTCCTTGTTATGATTTACTTGATCCGTGTGCGACATGTTCTTTTGTGATGCCACATATGGCTGGTAATTTGGGATCCTTCTTGAGTGCTTTCTTGAGCAATTTTTTGTTTCTACTTCTGTTGATAAGCCTACTCAAGCCGAGAGAATCTATAGTGATTGTGTGGTGTTCATCCACCATAGGGATATTCTTGCTAATTGATTGACTTAAAGATGGTTGGTTTCGCCGTGATCCTTGGCATAGACTAGCTTCACACCTGTTATGCCTCTCTTAATTGTAGAACCAAACTGTCAAATTCCACTTTTCGACTAATCCTGTTAATAAGTGAAAGGGAGATTCTATTGCGCCGAAGGGTAGGTTACTTTCTTATCTCAAGGTCTAAAGACTAATCTTTAATGGATGTATCTATCACCTCATGCAAGTTAAGTCTGATGATGTTGAGCCTTCTAAGTTTGAGTCCATCCCAGTTATGAGGCGAATTTCTTGATGTATTTCCTGAGGATCTGCCCGGGATCCTTCCTGATAGGGAGATTGACTTCGAAATTGATGTTCTTCCTGACACCCAACCAATTTCTATTCTTTCATATAGAATGGCCCCTGTAGAGTTGAAAGAGCTTAAGGTGTAGTTGAGAGATTTGCTAGAGAAGGCACTTATCAGGCCTAGTGTCTCTTTATGGGGGTGCTTTGGTCTTGTTCATGCGGAAGAAGCATGATTCCTTTAGAATGTGTATTGACTATCACCAATTGAACAAGATGATAGTCAATAATAAGTATCCCCTTCCGAGGATCGATGACTTGTTCGACCAACTTCAAGGTGCCACTATTTTCTCAAAGATAGACCTCTGATCAGGCTATCACCAATTGAAAGTGAGAGAATATGACATCTTACATTTGGCTTTTCGAACTCAATAGGGTCACTTCGAGTTTTTGGTGATGTCCTTTGGATTGGCAAATGCCCCTGTAGCCTTCATGGACTTGATGAACAAAGTTTTTAGAGAGTACCTTGACATGTTCATAATCATGTTTATTGATGATATTTTAGTGTATTCCAGAGATGAGGAGGAGCATGCTAATCACCTTAGGATCGTTTTGCAGATATTAAAGATAATGAGTTGCATGCAAAGTTTTCCAAGTGTGAGTTTTGGCTCAAATTTGTGGCATTCTTAGGTGCTATAGTTTTGGCCATGGGATACGAGTAGATACTCAAAATATTGAGGCGGTTAAGAATTAGCCTAGACCTATCTCTCTAACTGATATAAGACGTTTCTGGGATTGGTTGGCTACTACTGCAGATTCATTGAAGGATTTTCTTCCATATCCGCATTGTTGACTAGACTTACTCAGAAGAAGATCAAGTTTCAATGGTCCAAAGAGTAAGAGAGGAGTTTTCAAGAGTTGAAGATCAGATTGACTACTGCACCAGTGTTGACCTTGCCTGATGGAGCAGATGGATTTTTCATCTATTATGATGCTTCGAGAGTGCGATTGTGATATATGTTGCTGCAGAGAGGGAAACTTGTTGCCTATGCTTCTAGACAACTTAAAGTGCTTGAGAAGAAGTATAGCACTCATGACCTAGAGTTGGTAGCAGGGGAGTTTACAGTCAAACTATGGTGCGACTACTTGTATGGAGCACATGTTGATGTATTCACAGATCACAAGAGCCTGCAATACATCTTCACCCAGAAAGAGCTTAATCTGAGGCAGAGGAAATAGCTTGAGCTACTCAAGGACTATGAAATGAGCATCCTCTACCATCTAGGTAAAGCTATATATAGTTTCTAATGCTCTTAGCAGGTTATCTATGGGAAGCACCACCCATGTCGAGGGAGAGAAAAAAGAGTTGGCTAAAGAGGTTCACAAACTGGAATGGAGTTCAATTAGATGAATGGGGCGAAGGCGAAGTACTTATACATAATGGATTTGTATCATCTCTAGTAGTAGAGGTAAAGGAGAAACAAGATCAAGATCCTCTTTTACTGTAATTTAAAGAAGATGTGCATAAATAGAAAGTGAGGGCTTTTGCCAAAGGGGGAGATGGAGTATTGAGGCACCAAGGCAGATTGTGTGTTCCAGAGATTAATGGTGTCCATGAGAGGATCATGGCAGAGGCCTATAATTCCATATATTCTATCTATCCAGAATCAACCAAGGTGCACCATGACTTGGGAGAAGCCCATGGGTGGAGTGGAATGAAAAGAGATATTGTTGAGTTTGTTTCCAAATGCGCAAATTGCCAACAAGTAAAAGTTTAGCACCAACGGCCCTGTGGAGTGGCTCAGAATTTCGAGATTCCAAAGTAGAAGTGGGAGATGATCAATATGGACTTCGTCACAGCTTTACCGACGTCTTGCAAACAACACAACTCAATTTGGGTGATAGTTGATAGAAATGATCAAATCTGCTCACTTCATGGCAGTAAAGACAACTGACACTGTAGAGGATTATGCCCGACTATACATAAAGAAGATTGTCAGACTACATGGAGTCCCCTTGTCTATGATCTTGGATAGAGCAGCCCAATTCATTGCTCACTTTTGAAGATCCTTTCATATGGGTTTGGGTACAAAGGTTCACCTTAGCATTACTCTCCATCCACAGATCGATGGCCAGGTAGAGCGTACAATTCAATCCATGGAGGATATATTGAGAGCCTGCATCATTGATTTCAAAGGTATTGGGGATGACCATTTGCCTCTGATTGAGTGTTCCTACAAAAACAGCTTCCGTTTGAGTATTAGATGGCCCCACATGATGCACTTTATGGGAGAAGATATAAGTCACCGATTGGATGGTTCAAGGTAGGTGAAACGAAGTTAATTGGACTAGACTTGGTTCACCGAGCCATGGAGAAAGTGAAGATCATCTATGAAAGATTAAAGACTGCACAGAGTGGATGGAAATCCTACACTGATCTAAGGAGGAGGGATTTGGAGTTTGAGGTCAATGATTGGGTTTATTTGAAGGTGTCACCTATGAAGGGTGTGATGCGATTTAGGAAGAAGGAAAAATTGAATCCGAGGTACATTGGCCCTTATTAGATCACAAATAGAGTGCACAATGTGGCTTATGAATTAGACTTGCCACCAGAGTTAGCGGTCATCCATCCAATCTTCCATATTTCTATGCTTAAAAAATGCCTGGGAGACCCACAGTTAGTTGTGCATGTTGAGAGTTTTGGAGTTAAGGGAAATTTGAGCTATGAGGAGATTCTTCTCCAAATCCTTGATCATCAAGTTCACAAGCTAAGAACCAAAGAGATTGCATCCGTCAAAGCGTTGTTGAGGAACTAATTTGTAAAAGAAGCTACTTGGGAGGCAGATGAGGATATGAAGGCCAAGTACCCTCATTTATTTATGCCTGATGATGATGAGAAGATTGATGGTAATGATTTCCTTCTAAATTCTTGAATTCCTCTTCCTTAAGTTCTCTTTCCATTCTGAGTTTGATAGACGATAGAATTTAGAGTCCGAGTGAGGATTAATTTGATTCATTGACTGTTTATTTTACTGGCTGAGTTTGTTGATTGATTGATTGCATGAGTGAGATGAAAGTTGATTGATTGTTAGAGTTCATAGGGAGATTTGTGCCTTGACCTAGTTTCCTAGATTTTTCTTCATTCGAGGACGAATGATTCTAAGGGAGAGATAATGTAACACCCCCTAATTCATTTCACCTAGTCTAAGTAGAGGCACAGAGAAAACTGAGAAAAATGACTGAGAAAATTTGTTGAAAGAGAATCCAAGAGGGCTATTTATAGCTCATAGAGAGATTTACGGATCGTAGAAGATGCTTCGTAAACCCCCAGATGACTTGGTGAAATTTTCTAAGTTTGAGGCCCATGTACGAGACAACATACTGTCCGTAAAATATTCCACAGCCTGTAGATTGGTTTGAGTTGGTGATCCGAGAATCAACCTTTCAGTATCTTGAGTTACGAGTTATCAGACGACTCATAAAAGCTTTTACGGCCCATAGAAATGGTTTCGTGCCAAGTTCCAGTAACTCAGATTTCTCAACTCCTCATATACGAGAGGTCATCTACGACACATAGAATGGTCTATAGCCCACAAACGAGGTATCGTAGACCCAGTCGACAGTTTTGAGAAGGATATTTTTGTATATTGTTATCCTTTTTAATCAAATTCTTAGCCGTTTTAAACTTAAATAAAGTCTTAAAATAGAACCCTAAGTGTATTTTTCACCATTATTCTTGTTTAGTGGTTTCTTGAGAACACTAGAGGAGGGTGAAGAGCGACGTTTTCTAATTCAACTGCGAGGATCGATTGAAGTTTGATTGTTCCTTCTATTTCTAGGTAGGTAAGGCTTACTAAAGTGTGGAACTATGTTTGTTCACACGCCCTTTCACCTATTTGAGTCGAAATTAAGAACAAGAGTTGCGTTTTGAAATCCCTATTATCCAATTATCGAGTTTCAGCATTTATTATGAGTTCTTATGATAATATATGAGATAATTATCATGTTGCATGACTGTTGATATGAGATTAACATAAATATTTTATACTTGGTATCATGAAACCTTAACTGAATGATTTTTTATAAAACCTATGCATGGATTGAGTTGAGGTTGAGCTTGATTTTGATTGTATGAGTTGAGTAACTTGAGCATGGTCGAGCACGAGAAGCATGTTGCATTTAATCACCTATACTATTATGTATCCTTGCTTTCATTACATGATGAGTCTAATTGAGTGAGTTTGAATGATCGTTTGAGTCTGAGTTGAGTTTGATTGACTAAGTTGATGAGAAACTGAGATGAGTTGAATTGAGATAACCTAATGAGGTTGAGATTTGAGTCGATTGACTAAGCATTGAAACTTGAGTTAATTAATGAGTAGAGCATATTTTAGTCTTTGATGGAGTATCGAGCATTGAGGTAGGAGAGAGTGAATATCTACTCTAACCCACAGAACTACGTTACTAGTGTAAGATAGTCATACAACATGTTCAAACGACACTTGTCCCAAATGATGGACATTCCCTATGGATCGATGAAAGATTTTATCATCCTTTACCTTGGCAAGTTTAGGATGGGCATGGTAATGATGTCGAATTCGTTGTGCATCACCAAACTAAAGGTAATGGGATCGGATGTTGGTTAAGAGAAACTCCTAAGTAACACCGATTGAACATTATATTTTAAACTGAGTTTATTTCTACTGACTCTATTTTCAAACATGATTTACTTTAAACTTGTATATATTGAGTTGAGCATGAGTTGTTTGAGTCGAGCTGAGTGAGTTGAGCTTTAGATTTTTGAGCCATTTTACTATCACGCCCAAAATCCCATTAAGGTGGACTGGCACCCATTGCGGATAAGGCTCAGGAGAATCAACCTGTATCTATGCACTTTTGATACATATTATAAGGGATTCCTACGTTCAACATGCCTTTAAGAAAGTAAACAGTGATGACGAGCCAAAAGGATATGCATATGGCTAGGCCATTGGGGCCACGGTGTTTAAAGTATGAGACACAATCACACTTTAATTTACATAGTCTACAAAGCCTCTAGATAAGGAAAAGTATCTGATAAGGGTCGGGACCGGCCCCACCTCGGCTAACAATACAATACAAAAAAAAACATAAGCTCTTGACACACAAAACTCTTAAGCAACCTGGAGCTTGGTCATAGCAGTTGGAAATCCTGTACTCCTACTGGGGAGATCTATTAGCACCTATACCTGCAGCATGAAATGCAAGTCCCCCATAAGGGACGTCAGTATGAGATAATGTACTGAATATATAAGGTAGGAAATATTGTGTATGAAGTAACAACTCAAATGAAACTATGCACTGGTGTAGGATAAGAGACCACCTTTAGTTATACTGTGGGATCATGTACTTTATGCTCTTTCTATTACTTTACCTTTACTGTATAATCTGTGCACAACAAGTAATACAAATGACCAATTTACAGTGGTAAATCTATATCGGGATCGGCCCTGGCTAGGATTTTCCTTTAACCCCTTGGGCTACCCCCCCGGCCCCGTGATAGGATCGACCCTGGCTAGGTGATTCTTCCACCCCTCGAGTTACCACCTATCAATAAGCAATATATTTTGTCTTTCAATTACTTTTGAGATGATTTCTTTGGTGGTCATAATATTAGAGCTGTAGGACTGTAGATACAACATATGATAGAAAAACAATTACAAAAGACAATACCATAATGAAAGCAGTAAGTTACACAACTAATGAAATGCATAGAAGGTAGAACAACACATGAACTTTATTTAGTGGAATGAGTTCGTGTATCTTGGTATCCAAGTATGTATGCAGGTTTATAAGTGACTATACATGGGAGCATATGAACATGTGAAAGAGTGGAGACATGGTTGTTTGTTATGTCGGAATAGATAAGAGCCTCTATGTACCAAGGAAGAACCAAGGTTTCATGCCAAGTAATACAAAATCAAGTAGTCTTACATACCTCGCTGTACAACTCACTATTACCTCTAGATAACCTTCCCTTGCTCCAAATATTTATATACAACATATTAGGCGATAAAACTAGCATTAGCAGCTAATAGATACATCTTGGCAGCCCAATCTCATAAAAAACAACGCATAGGCAGCAAGCGGGTATTTATAAACCCGAGCGTATTTTTTCAACCTTTCCGCCCCTAATCGTATTTTATAATAAACATTCTCATATACATATCATGTGCATCCTTTTTTAGTGCCATAACAGTCTTACAACAGCCCACAAAGCACAACAAATAACAATTTTATGCAACATACAAATAGGCGGCATAACGTTATGTCCCTTTGCCCCATTTTGGCGTCGACAATCCCAAACCTGTTCCAACTTTAACCAAACTGTTCTCAACACATATATACATAAAAAATCCTTAAAATAGTCTTAGAATAGTACTAAAGCAGTCATGAAGGACATGAGGCAATAGTCTTCCATCCATCAGCCCACAAGTTCGTACTAAGAACACAATTGCAATATCCCATAAGGACTCATTTTTGTGGACTATAAAAGTGGTGCAGCAGATAAGTTACATCAATAACAAACTATAACTTGTTAATAAAATGAGCCTTACTTCATAATTCAGCCAACCAAGAAATGAAAATTCTCTTGAATAACAAGAAAAGTTCATAACAATCTTTAGGACACATGCTGTCCAAATTTTTCAGCATATACCTCACCAA
>JAPFFP010007965.1:0-17450 GCA_026153255.1 Solanum medicagineum
GTGGATATCGTGTAATTTAAACTTAAGTATATTCCCGGTGCATGATTGGATTATCAAGTGAATTTGGCGTGCATAATACAAAGACTTTCCTTAGTCCATTTTCCCTTATTTATATCTCTTATTGTTGTTATTTTGTTTTCGCGACCAAGAATGTGTGATTGAAATGCTAAGAGGCTTGTTTGGGGTTCCTTCGGGTTTCTCATTCGCCGTGTCACGTCTAGGTTGTAGGCTTGGCTCATGAAAAACTTGGTATCAAAGCACTATATTGTTAATGGTCCTCGAAATCTAACACACCACGTCGATTAGAGTCTTGTTCATTGTTGCGAAGTGCACCACAACTATGAGTAAGAGGCTATAAGGCGTTTTAGGAAATGTTCCCCTTTTGCGTGATCTATGTCGTGCTATAGAAGTTAAGGTAAGGCTTTTCCTCTAAAGAATGTTATTTGCTATTCCAGATCATGCCTATTCCAAGAGGGAGACTAAGGGGAGCCCGTTCACCCGAGAAACGACTAGCCCCTCCCGTTCCTCAAGCTCCTCAAGATGGGGGAGTGGCCCATCATGAGTTCTGAGATACTATCACCATGTTGGCTCATGCTATGACAAACCAAATTAACCAAGGAGCCCAAGCTCCTCATTCTCCTACTCAGGTCTTAAGGGTGAGGAATTTTACTAGGATGAATCCACCAGAGTTCTATGGGTCCAAGGTGGATGAGGACCCCCAAGAATTCATTGATGAGGTATATAAGGTGTTATCCATTATGGGGGTTAATACGTAGGAAAAAACAGGGTTGGCGGCCTACCAACTCAAAGAGGTGGCCCAATTATGGTTCACTCAATGAAAGATGAAGAGGGGGAATGGTGATGTTATCCCTTGGGAGGAGTTCAAAGCAGCATTTCTCAATTAGTTCTTTCCTATTGAGCTAAGGGTGGTGAAGATAACGGAATTTATGAATCTAAAGCAAGGGTCTATGAGAGTGAGGGAGTATGTTTAACCAACTCTCCAAGTATGCCTTACAATGGCTTGCCGAGCCGAAATCAAGGATGAACAAATTTGTGTCAGGAGTGTCCGACTTGGTCAATGAGGAGTGCCGAACCATCATGTTAGTGGGTGATATGGATTTTTCTCGCTTCATGACATATGTCGAACAACTAGAGGCGGAAAAGCTTAGAAGGGGAAGAAGTAGTGAGGCCAAAAGGGCCCCTTTTGAAGATGGATTCCAAAATCCCAAGGGTGACCAGTTTCCTCAAGGCCATCAGTTCCAAGGCCAAGGATCTTCCAATGCTTCTAATAGAAGGTTTGCTAATGACAACCCAATGGTCCAAGGTGGTGGTGGTGTGGTGCCTAACCCTATGTGCCAAATATGTGGTACAAGCCATAATGGCCCATGTTTAAAGAGCATTAATGCTTGCTATGGTTGTGGGGAAGTATGTCATAAGGTGATTGACTGTCCTCGTAATCAAAATAAGGGTAGAGATGGTCGTCCACAAGGCCAAGGTGCAAATGCAGGTCCAACGGGAAGGGGAGGCCAACAAGGGGGTGTTCTAAGACACAATAGATTATATGCTCTTCAAGGGAGATGAGGGGTGGATGAGGTGTCTAATGTCGTCACCGGAGTGTTAAAGGATTTTTATGTTGAGGTTATGCTTGATAGACCCGAGTGCCACTCTTTCTTTTATTACTCCTTTTGTTGACAAAAAGCTTCATGTTAGTCCCGAATTGTTGTGTGAGCCTTATGAAGTATCTACCCCCGTTGGTGATTCTATTGTTGCAAAAACAGTCTAAAGAAATTATCCTGTGTTCATTTTGCATAAAACCTTGCCTTGTGATTTTCTTGAAATAGATATGGTGGATTTTGATGTCGATCTTGGGATTGATTGGTTGCATGCATATTATGCTTCTATTGATTGTAGAACCCGTAGGGTTAAATTCCAATTCCCTAATGAAACCATCCTTGAGTGGGAAAGTTGAGATGTGGTGGTCAAGGGTAGATTCATTTCTTGCCTTAAAGCCCAAAAGTTGATTTCTAAGGGTTGTCTCTATCATTTGTGAGGGTTAGGGATGTTAAGTCCAAAGTTCTTCCTAGAGAGTTGGTTCACGTGGTTAATAAGTTACTTGATGCCTTTCCCAATGATTTCCCAGTGTTTCTCTCAAAAGGGAAATGGACTTTGATATAGACCTTCTTCCGGACACTCAACCCATTTCTATTCCCCCTTACTGTATGGCCCTGGCAGAGTTGAAGGAGTTGAAAGAGAAATTGAAGGATTTGTTAGAGAAGGGTTTTATAAGGCCTATTAAGTCATCTTGGGGTGCACTGGTGTTGTTTGTGAAGAAAAAGGATGGTTCTCTTAGAATATGCCTTCATTACCGGCAACTTAATAGAGTCACCATAAAGAAAAAGTACCATCTACCAAGGATTGATGACCCTTTTGATCAACTTCAAGGGGCTAGTCACTTCTCTAAGATTAATCTTCTGTCCGGGTATCACCAAGTGGAAGTGAGCGATTGTGACATTCCCAAGACGGCTTTCCGGACTAGGTATAGGCACTTTAAGTTTATGGTTATGTCCTTTGGGTTGACTAATGCACCGGCTATATTTATGGATCTTATGAATAGGATCTTCAAACCCAAACTAGACTTGTTTGTGGTAATTTCTATTGATGATTTCTTGATCTATTCCCATAGTGAGGAGAAGCATGTGGATCACTTGAGGGTGGTGTTGTAAAGCTTGAGGGAGGAGAGGTTGTATGCAAAATATGAGAAATGTGAGTTTTGGTTGAAAGAGGTTGATTTCCTAGGGCATATGATGTCGGGTGATGGCATTAAGGTGGATCCTAAGAGGACGAAGGTGATTAGGAATTGGCTTAGACCTTTGACTCCATCGGACATTAGAAGTTTCTTGGGTTTCGCTTGTTATTACCGGAGGTTTGTAAGTGGTTTCTCTTCTATTTCTTCTCCCATGACTAAATTGACCCAAAAGAAGGTGAAATTTGTGTGGACTTATTAGTGTGAAAAGAGTTTCTAACTTCAAAAGATAATCTTCTCTCCGCTCCTACCTTGTCTCTACCGGAAGGGTTGGAAGGGTTTATTATATAGTGTGATGCCTTAAAAATTGGTTTGGGGTGTGTCTTGATGCAAAATGGTGAGGTGATAGCAGATTCCTCTAGACAACTTAAGGTGCATGAGAAGAATTATCCCACCCATGATCATGAATTGGCGGCCGTGGTATTTGGTTTGAAAATTTTGGCGTCACTACTTGTATGGGGTTCATGTTGATGTGTTCACCGATCATAAGATTCTCCAATATGTGTTCACCCAAAAAGATCTTAACTTGAGGCAAAGAAGGTGGTTAGAACTCCTTAAAGATTATGATATTAGTGTGCATTATCACCTCGACAAAGCTAATGTTGTGGCAGATGCTCTAAGTAGGGTGTCTATGGGTAGTCTAGCTCATGTTAATTATGGTGGCAAAGAGGTGGCTTGAGAGCTTTACCGGTTGGCTAGATTGGGGGTTAGTTTGGATGAGGTTGATAACGGTGGTGTAATGGTTGTTGATGGTTCTAGGTCTTCATTGATTGAGGAGATAAAGGCAAAACAAGATCTTGGCCCCGCCATATTAGAGTTGAAAGCCTTATTGAAAATTGGTAAAGTGGAGGTTTTCTTCCAAGGGGGAGATGGTGCCCTTAGGTACCAAGGTAGATTGTGTGTGCCTAGTGTTGATGACTTGTAAAAGAAGATTTTAGATGAGACTCATAATTCTTCCTATTCTATCCACCTCGGTTCCACAAAGATGTATAGAGATTTGAGGGAAGTGTATTGGTGGGGTGGTATGAAGAGAGACATTGCCAAGTTCATATCCGGATGTCACAATTGCCAACAAGTTCAAGCCAAACATCAAAGGTTGGGTGGCCTAGCCCAAGATATAGAGATTCCTACTTTGAAGTGGGAGGAAATCAACATGGATTTTGTGGTTAGGTTGCCTAAGACTAGAAAGAATTTTGATTCTATTTGGGTTGTTGTGGATAGAATGTCAAAGTCAGCTCACTTCCTACCAGTCAAAACTACTTATAGTGCCGACGATTGTGCCACATTGTATATTCATGAATTAGTTAGATTGGATGGGGTGCCTTTGTCTATCATTTTGGATCGTGGTGCTCAATTCACTTCTCATTTTTGGAGGTCTTTCCAAAGAGGTCTTGGTACCAAGGTTAAGCTTAGCAAGGCCTTTCATCCTCAAATGGATGGTCAAGTCGAGAGGACTATCAAAACTCTTGAGGATATGCTTAGAGCTTGTGTTTTGGAGTTTAAGGGTAGTTTATATGAACATCTTCCACTTATTGAGTTTTCTTAAAATAATAGCTATCACTCAAGCATTGGTTTGGCTCCTTTTGAAGCTCTTTATGGTAGGCATTGTAGATCCCATTTAGGTGGTTTGAAGTGGGGAAAATGGCTTTGCTAGGTCCGGATTTGGTCATACAAGCCTTGGAGAAGGTGAGGTTTATTAGGGAGAGATTGAAAACAGCCGCCAAAGTAGACAAAAGTCCTATTCCGATGTGAGGAGGAGAGATCTTGAGTTTAAGGTTGGTGATTGGTTTTACTTGAAAGTCTCACCCATGAAGGGTGTAGTCTGATTTGGAAAGGAGGGTAAATTGAGCCCAAGGTTTGTTGGTCCTTATAGAGTGTTGAGGACGATTAGTAAGGTGGCCTGGGAATTGGAGTTGCCTACTGATATGAATATGGTTCATCCAGTCTTCCATGTATCTATGTTGAGAAAGTGTGTAGGTGATCCAAATATTATTGTACCTTTGGATGTTATGGGTGTGGTAGAAGATAACTTGACTTATGAGAAGGCTCCGATAGAAATTTTGGATAAACAAGTGAAGAGGTTGAGAAACAAGGATGTAGCTTCCGTCTCTTTGGAGAAACCAACATGTTGAAAATGCCACATGGGAAGCTGAGGCGGATATGAGAAAGTGATATCCACATCTCATCCACTCTACTAAATCCTAAGGTACTAATTTAAGCCCCCTATATGATTTAAAGTCTTAAGATTCGGACCTTATGTCATTTTGCATGCATTCATAATCATGATAACAAGTTTGTGGTGATTTTTTACATTTATGTTGAGATTTTTAAAATGATGTATAAATGTGTTTGTTGCATTCATGTTGAGCTGAAATCTTCATGATTACTTCTCCTACGTATGTTGCTTTGACATTCGGGGACGAATGTTCCCACGGAGGAGATACTGAAACACCCCAAAAACACCCCAAAAATGTGCTTTAGAAATGCCCATAATTGTAATTTCCATGTATCTCAAAATTCGTGCGTGATATCAAAAATCTGACTTCATATTCGTGATCAGGGGGCCAAATTGAACAGAAAATGGGTATAACCATGATTTTAGAGTACCTGTAGCGAAAATAACTTTCGCAAATTTATGATTTCCAGAAACGATCCACGCCCGGGCCGCGATGCTCTAGGGGCGTGGAGATGTACATTTTTTCCTTAGTTTGTTATTTCGGTCCAAGGGCCTTGGGGTCATATCCCCATGCCCACCTATGCGTCAAAGCCATTTTTCAACTTTATATCGCTCAAGACCCTCTCAAAACCCTCTTTAACACTTAAACAAATATTTCATCCAAATTCAAGTGTCCCAAGCTTAATTCTGAATCTCAAGAACTCTATTCAAGCTTCAAGTCTCATTCAAGACTACATCAAGAAAACCCAACTTTAAGGTTTGTCGGTTTCAACCATTGGGTCCTTTCACCCACGGTGCCCAACCTTCCTATTTTATGAAAATTGCATGTTTTCAAGTTGTATATCTTATGGTATTGCCTATTATGGATTATGACTATAAACTATGTTGGGGTTTATGAAATGTTGATTGAAAACACATGTCCACCTATTTCAAGCTTATAATATGAGATGGTTTGTATATTGTGATTATGCATGTTTTGAGCTATGAAACTATGATCTATTATAAGATTTGATGATGGATTTTTAAGGTATCATACTTGAGGGTTTTACTATGTGTCGGAAGGTTGATTTACAATGAATTTTCTCATATTACTTCACTCTTGAATTGAATGATTTTAAACTAGCATTACATACCCACAAAGTGTTTGATAAAATGTCTTGACAAGGATCCTCAAGTTGTTGACGGTCTATTATAAGGTTTATAAGTCAAGTGACTTCATGATGATTAAGGGTTCGTATGTATGTATTGAATTCATGAAAAGTATCGATGGTCTTGCAAGTTTACCACACCTTGTTGGGGGGTGACATGCCCAATCACCTTTTTGAGGGGGTGACATGCCTTGACCACCTTGTCAGGGGGTGACATGCCCGTATTTCCATGTTGAGGGGTAGATACCTTGACCACCTTGTCGGGGGGTGACATGCCCGTACTACCATGTTAAGGGGTAGATACCTTGACCACCTTATCGGGGGTGACATGCTCATACTACCATGTTGGTGGGTAGATATCTTGACCACTTTGTCGGGGGGTGACATACCCATACTACTATGTTGAGGGGTAGATACCTTGACCACCTCACTGAGGTGGTGACATGCCACGGATTCCAAGTTGTAGTTGCTTGGTCTATGATTATGCTCTCTTCCCACACATATAATCTATATTTGCAAGTTATATTATTCACAAGCTTGTTTTACTTCAAGCATTTATCACGCATGCCATATTGATATTATACTTATCCATTACTTATAACTATGCATTTTGACTATGTTGCCTTATGTCTTGTTGCATTGCATCCTACATACTTAGTACCTTCAAACGTACTAACGCATACTCTATGACTACATGATGTTACCATGTAGGAATTGGAGCGCCTCTCGATCATCCTCCACATGACTAGTTTTAGCATTTGGAAAGATAAGCTTTGGTGAATCCTCAAGTCCGGGGACATTAGCTATGCTACTCTTACTATTTGATGTCTCTTTATGTTGAACATTTTATACTATAAGGGCGAGCCTGGAAAGTGTCTTGGCCCCCACTCCAATCTATGTTTAGAGGTGTTGTTGGAACAATTGATATACTTAAGCTTTGTGTTTTGACTCTTTCGTGCTTTATAAATATCAAGACTTCCCTTACTCCTTTTTCCCTTATTTATATCTCTTGTTGTTGTTATTTTGTTTCCGTGACCAAGTATATGTGATTGAAATGGTAAGAGGCTTGTTTGGGGTTCCTTCGGGTTCCTCATTCGCCGTGTCACGTCTATGCCCTAGGCTTGGGTCGTGATAGAATAGATATGGGCTTAGTATTTGGCAGGATGTCTATCCTAAAGTCTATCACCCTGTCAGGAGGGACTCTAAGTAGATCATCTGGAAAGACTTATGGGAATGCATTCACGATTGGAACAGACCGGAGCGATGGTGTCTCGGTACTAGAATCTTTGACTCTGACTAGATGGTATATACACCCTTTGGAAATTAACTTTTTGGCTTTGAGATATGAGAAAAATTGACCCTTAGGAAAAACTGAGCTACTCTTCCACTCTAAGACTTGCTCATTAGGAAAACTGAAACTTGACCGCCCTAGTTCTACATTCTATAAAGGCATAATAACCATAAAGCTAGTCTATGCCTAGAATGATGTCAAAATCTACCATGTCTAACACAACCAGATCAGCTAATGTATCTTTATGGTAAATTGACACTGGACAACCCCTATAGACTCTTTGGTCTAGAATAGGTTCTCCAACAGGAATGGAAACACTAAGAGACTCAAGAAGACATTCTAGACTAATCTAAAACTTCATGGCTACATAGGGAGTCACAAATGACGATGTGTTACCTAGGTCTAATAACGCATGGACATCATAAGTAAATACTTTGATTATACAGGTAACCATATCTGTTGAGTTCACCTGCTCCTGTCTGGTGGCCATGACATATAGACGGTCTGTGGCCCTACCTGTCCCTGATGTATCACTCTATGAACTGGCTACCCTATCATGCTGAAGAAACTGACTAAGATTTATTAACGCAAAGGTTCTACCTCTTTATAGAACAATCCTTCAAAATGAGCCCCACCTAACCACATCTAAATCAACCATTTGAGCCCACAAGGCACTCTCTTGGATGAGACCTGCCACACTTACCACAAATTAGATAATAAGTCAATCCTTGAGCTACACCTCCATGTGACTAGCTTCCTTGAACTTTGCAGCTCTGTGATCCCTCCTTATTCCTTAACCTTAGTTTAGGTGCACTAGTAGGAAGGTACTGGTCCAAATACCTTGGGCTGAAAGAATGAATGACTGGCACTTCTAGGCCCCTTCTTACCTGCCTCCTAGCCTGATATCATCACCCTCTTGTTTCTAAACTCCTTCTTATCTTGCATCTTCTCCTCCTTCACTTGCTACATATAATTTATTAAGAGAGCTATGTCCATATGCCCAATTAGCATTGTATTTTTGCCCTCTCTTAGTCATCCGAGAGAGCCTTGATACAAATAGATCCATTCTAGTACACATGTTTGCCACCATAGTCGGAGCATGATGGGACAACCGAGTGAATTTGAGGTTGTACTTCTGCACACTCATCGCTTCCTGCTTCAGATTTAGAAACTCTCTCACCTTGGCCTGCCCCTACTCTCTAGAAAAGTATTGTTCTAGAAAGGCCTCCTTGAATATTGTCCAACTCAAAGTTGGTGCCCTTTTTGCTCTACCTCCCTTCCACTGATCAAACCAGAGTCTAGCTACTCCCTTGAGCTAGTAACTCATTCTACATCACCTGTATTCATAACTTAAAATACTTTTTGGATCTCCTCAATGAAGTTATTAGGATCCTCCATCACAACAGACCCCGTGAACTGAGGTGGGTTGATCCTCATATGAACCATCACATCTGCAATCTCCTTTTCAACCTCCTTGTGTGGTGACTGCCTATGCCATAGTGCGGATGGCCTGGTGAAGCTCAACATTAGAGATATCTGCTTGTGATGGCTGCTCAACAGGCATAGCTGGCCATTTAGGTCCCTCAAGAATTGGTGGATTAGGCTGGTTTGCCTTCTTCCTGATTGGGTGTCCTCTATCCCTGGCTAGTCTGGTGGCTCTACATGGAGGCATGATCTGAAGAACAAGGCATGAACGCATAAATTAGAATGGACTAGATAGAGGTAAACTCTAAAGCATGAAAGGGAATGACAATTGATAGTGACACTTCATAATGCCCTGTAGCCTCCCTATTATGGATGTAGTGTATTTCACACTAATAATACAGACTCTACTAGACATGGTTCCATAAACACCTAGGTCACTTGAGATTTGTGCTCTGATACCAAGTTGTCACGCCCCGAGTTTACACCCTAGTAGCCAGCACCCAAAACTATTTTTCGTCCCAAGCAAACCACTTGGCCTAGCTACTTTACTCAGTGGAAGACTTAAATACTAAATTATAGGATTAGATATAATAAGGTAAAAATACTACAAAAATCTAAACAAACTAACTAGTGGAAATGTCAAAAATAACTTAAAGTAAGAACTGAACTCCTGTCGTCCAGTCTATGGAACCTCTAACTAAAATAAACTAAGACAACTACCGTGAAAGGCCCACAGTAACCATACTGAAAAGAAATACTGAAACATAAACAAAAACTCTAAAGCCTCTTACTAGTAAGGAGCCCCACTGATGGCTAAATAAATTGTTGGTCTTCAAAAGAGCATATGCTGAGGAACTTGGTCACTTGTGTCTGCATCATAAAAGATATAGGTCCAAATCAAGTCAATAAATGGAATGTTTGAGAATGTAAGCTATCTCAAATAGGGGAATTAGGAGAAGGCACTATATTCAAAAGTAACTAAAACATGTTTCAAAATAGGATAGCAATGATGGCAGACAAAGTGTATACTAAAAGTAAAACATATATTGAAACTCTGTATGCAACAATTAGTTTAATTTAGATTAGGGAGTTTCTCTAACCGAAGACCATCATTATGAGCTTCATCATGATACTACGTCTCGCCTACGATGCCAGAGCCATCCCATGCTTTGCCAGGATAACGGATGAAAACTATGAGAGTGGATTTATCCAAAAATTGGGCCATCTCAGTGGTAAAGAGGAGTTGTACTTTTGTTACAATCCTATCCTACATCGGCGACGTAGTTTATGAGTTCAAGTTATTATTACTCTCATTCATATCAGTGCTCAATACTAATCAAAAAATAACTTTTTAAATGCTTATAACTTTAAGAGTAAAAGTTCTTAAAATGCTTTTTAATCCTTTGGAACTTAGCCCAACTTTAGATTTTCTCAACTTCTCTCAATGTGCCTCTTTGTTTTTATAGAAAGATGTATCAATTCAATGTTTCTAAAAGAAAAATAAAATTTACTACTCAGTTATGTTGTAAATACAAATGATTTGGACATTCCTTGAGCTAAACTCACTACTGTGGACATAATAGTTTTTCATGAGGTATATATAGTGTTCTCAAAATTGCATCCTTCACTATGAAACCTTGACTTGATAACTTAAGTTGGTAGTGAAATCAATAACGACCATGATTTTCATCAAGAAAATTACATAAACAAGTATCTCAATGAAATTGACTATGAATGGGGAAAACTTGATCTCAACTTATAAACTTGATCTTGGGTAGAGACCAGTAGTCAAAGATACTAAAACAATGTAGGATAACCTTTGGAGGGCCTTACACACCTGGGGAATTAGTTTCCTGAAGAATCTTAAGAAGGTGATTGAAAGTCCTAGCTTTTGCCCTTTTGAAACAGTGTTCTTAGTTTGGAGTGGTTTTGAGCATTGATAATTTGAAGAATCATGTTTTAAAGGTTTAGTTAGCTGAAAACTGACAATTTTGACCTTAAATGGTGAGAGAAGACAAAAATAAACCATTTTAAAAAATCGTTGTTCGAGTCGGCTATGAGTCCATCTACAGCCCAAAGAAGTATCTACGGCCCATAGGAACACATCTGTAAGTTTTTGGACATATTTCGTGGTCACTGAATTGATTATACGAGCCCATTCTATAGCCCGTGGATATTTCTTGTAATGCCCTGGTTGGTCATTTTTGGCTTTACTTGTGAAATTTGTTGTTTTACCTTTTCGGAAGTTGCTTTGGGCCTACTTTGAACTATTTGAATAGTTGGAACTGAAATCTTTAGTTTTAAAAGTTGAAAAATATGAGTTTGGACTTTTTGAAAGCTTAAGTTGTTTTGAAAATTTAGCTTTTGTGTCATTTTTAGTTTTGGATGTTAGATCAGGGATCCATTTAACTCCATTAGCTCTGGATTGTTGAAATTGAACTACAGGAAGTTGTAAAACTGAATTTGGAGTTAAAATGAGATTTTTAGGCCTAAAGTTGTGATTATAGTCATTTTTGAAACAAAATTTTGACTTTAGTCAACATTCACCGTTCGGAAGCTCGAATCGGAATTCTGACTATTTCAATTGTTCTGGATGGTGAAACTAACACTAAAAATGGTCTCGTCATAATTTTTAATATTTTTGAGGGTAGTTTTGCTATTTTTATTTATAAACTAGTTTAATTGACATGTATTAGTAAATGTGTCGTGGCGACCTAAAAATCAAATTTTGATGATTCCGTTGAGTCCGGATTGCTATTTCTAGTACAAATACATATAAAGTTTGTGAAATTTCGAGTCTGGATGAGTTTCGGCGAATTTGAGTTTTGGCATTGGCTGGTGTGAGGTGTATTTGGTGCAACCCAAAATTGTACTCCACCTTCGCAGAGGTATGGGCCCTTTTTTGCTCAGTGATCGCGAACAAGGTTTCCCTTCGCAGAGTACTTTTTGGCTGTGTCATTTTTAAAGATGTAAAACCCCTATTTTCACTCCATTTTTGATATTTCAAGTTTTGGGGGATGATTTTTGACGAGGGATTTCGGAGAAATCTTTTCGTTAAGTGTTTCTAACATCATTTTGATTAATTTTCATGGTTTTTATCTTGATTTTGACTTGAACGTCTTGATTTTGAATGTCAAAAATTGGGGATTTTTGGTCTATGATTTTGAAACTTAAAATGAGGATTTCTCCATTGATTTGAACTCAATTTTAGTGGGATTTTCAGCCACGAACACCATTTTTCATATAGAATCCGATTTTGAAATCATTTTCTAGATTCGGGACATTAGAATTTTAACCCTAATTTTGACCATTTTGCCCCCTAAGCTTAAAATATGCGAATATGGGTATCAAAATGTACCTTTTGATGCGTAGTATCAGTTGTTGGTAGTGGTTGATTGATCTGTGGACCATTTGGAGGCTTGAGTTGATTGAAAGCTTGTTCGAGTGCGGCTTCAACATCGAGGTAGGTTTGGCTAACCTTTGTGGGACTGGATTTGAGCTATTGAGCATGTTCATGTGATAATTGTGAGATGTAAATTGAACTATGATCTGATATCATGATATGATTGAATTTGATAGCAATATGAGGTTTGTTATGTCGAATATTGAGTAAATGACGATTCTATTCATTAATTGAGATGAAAACTTGTGTTTTGAGATAATTGAGATATCTTCATGATAATGTGAGACTAGAAAATGTTTTAGTTAATGTTGTGACTAAGTTATGATAAGTATGATTAGTATGGGATTTATGAGCCCATTTAGGATGCTTGTGGAGTTCGCTTCAATAACATATGGTTATTTGTGATTGGTGATGAGATGAGACGTGGTATAGTTATATAATGTTAAGCCTCTATTGATGCTTTGGTATGCACCTTCTTATATTGACTAGTTACATTGGTATGCATGAATTCTTATGCTCCATTATTGCACTGGTATGCACAGATTCCCATGCTCCATTGTTGCATTATTATGCACCATCTTATATTGACAAGTTGCATCGATATGCATAGATCTGATGGTCCGTTGTTGTATTATTATGCACATATCTTATACAGGACAGGGTGCATTGGTATACATGGGTCTTATTTTTGATTGGGTTGCATTGATATGCACACATGTTATATAATGACTAATTGCATTGCTATGCTCACATTTTATACATGATTAGATACATTGTTGTGTATATTTATCATACCATATACATCATTTGAGATAGTGGTTATGACCAGTGATGGCTCATGTACTTCTAATTATGGCCTGTGATGCCTTATTTATATATTAGTACATAGCCTGTGACGCCTCCGGGTTCTATCGTGTAGCCTTGGCTCGATAGATATGTACATCAGCCCCGCGATGGTTGTGATTTCACCTCATACGTGACCCATGATGCCATTGCATTCATGCATTGCAATGCATTACATCATTGGATTGGTTTGCCATCTACAATTGCCATTTTTTATGATTTTATTATATTTTGTGTACTAACAATTTTGATGCTGATGATAGGATTCTTCATTGTTACATACTCATTCAATTTCTCTTGCCTAGTCGGTTGAACCTACTGGGTACATTTCGGTGTACTTACCCTTACTTTGTTTCCTCCTTATGGATCGTGCATAGGGTTCAGGACATGGTAGTTGATCATTCCATTTGAGCATTATCAATACTATCCAGATCTTAGCATTGAGGCTCAGACTTCGAGTCACCATGGATCTTTGGGTCCTCTTTTTATTTATCTTTTAGACTATGCATCAGATATTGCGAGACAGTCTTGTAACTTATTTTGAGACAGTTATATTTACCTTTTGCACTATTTAGATACACTTGTACTCATTACTCAAAGGTTAGGGAGATTTCTTATATCTTATGAGTTTGTTTCTGCTTTATTTATTTTTCTTTAGTTGCGATCTGTTTTAGGTGGTGGCAAATTTAGTATCAGTGCCCTAGGTTCATTGGGCTCGTGAGTCAAGACCAGTATGCCTAGTAGAGTCTCACGGATCAAAGTGTATACATCCACACCCATCTTCGAGAGGCTATCAGATACTTGTTAGGAAAGGTTTTCACATCTTGCTTCCATTCGTGCATTTCCTTGTATTCCCTATTTTGAAAGTGCCTAATCTACTCCTTCTGCACAGAAATCAACTACCAAATCCTATCGACAGTGGGAGAGCCTGAGGCAGCTGCTACGACTCCCACTAAAGGTGGGGGTAGATTTCGGTGCAGATGATATGTTAGAGGAAGAAATGACCCCAAAAAGTGCCCAAAAATGTACCTTGGAAGTGATCAGTATTGTGATTTCCATATATCTAAAAATACATTCATTATTACAAAAATCCATACTTCATATTCTCATTCAGGGGTCAAAATTAGAGGGACAAGGGTCTAACCCCAATTTTTAACCAACCGAATCGAATTATGATTTTTCCAAGTGGGTTGAAAGCAGTAAGCTTTTCGCATCACTTCCGCGACGCGCAGCTATGTTTTTTTGAGACTGTTTTTTTTAGCTTAGTCCAAGACTTTAAATCTTGGCCCTAAGTGCTCCTAAATGTGTATTTACCTATACTTAGCCATATTTCACCCTCATATCATCCTAAACATACCCCAATATTCACTCAAACACTTAGCCATATTTTTCACTCATAAATTCAAGTCTCAAAACCTCTTACGGAACAAAGGATTTCCTTCAAGCTTCAAGTCTCCATTCCAATCTTCATCAAGAGTTTCTCTAAAGCTAAGGTATGTGGGTTTCAACAATTGGGTTATTTCACCCATGGTGCCCTGACCTCTATTTTACTCAATTTGCATGATTTAATGTTGAATTGACAAATGGGTTTACTAGTATGAACATTTCTGTGAACTATGTTAAAGCTATATGAATTTGTGACTATTTTGAGCTATAAATCTTAGATCTATTGTAAGATTTGACAAAGGGTTTTGATGTATATTGCTTGAGGGTGTTGCAAGGTGTTGATTGATGATTTTACATGGGATTTACTTGCATGATTTCACTCTTGAATTGCATGATTTTACACTAGCACTACACACCCGCCAAATGTTTGATAAAATGTTTGGTTATGATTTCTTGAGGAATTGAAGAACCAAATTATCAGATATGATATGAATGACTATATGATGATGAAAAGAGCTTGTGCATAAGATATATTCTATATAAAATGTCACCTTAGACCATGCTCGATCCGTGGGGGACTAATAGTCCGGGTAACCTAGTTGAGGGGTTAGTATCTCAACCACTAGTGGTAGGTGAGATTGCCACTAACCTAGTTGAGGGGTTAGTACCTCAAACACCAGGGTGGTAGGTGAAATTGCCAGCAACCTAGTTGAGGGGTTTGTACCTACACACCAGGATGATGGATGAGATTATCATCAACCTACCAAGGGATTTGTACTTTTGAAATCGAGCTTGGTGTCTTCTACACATATGATATCCCTATATAGGCATGAGTTACTTAAGCATGTTTTACTTAAGAATTGATCATACATGCCATATTGGTATGCATGCTGATTATGATACCTATCTCTTGTTGCATTGAATCCTACATACATAGTACATTCAAATGTACTAACGCATACTCTTGTCTACATGATATCATCTGTAGGAACCAGAGCCCAAGTTGATCATCCTCCTCCTCCACGTGGCTAGTTTGGTATTACTCAAGTTAGTGGTGAGTCCACAATTCCGGGGATGTTTATCTATGTTTTTCTTATTATGTATTGAGACACGCTTCTTTATGTTCTATTTTGACTATGAGGGTGAGCCCAGTTGCTTTGTCTTCGCCCCCACTCTTATCCATGTAGTAGAGGTATTTGTTGGACATGCTATATATCTATGCTATGAGGTTTGACTCTTCGTCTCTTTATTATGATGTTATGCAAGCTTTTCCCTTAGCCCCTTTGACCTACTCTTACTCTTTATGGATTTTATATGCTTCCACGACCAATGATGTGTAATGATAGGTTAAGATACTTGTTTAAGGGTTCCCCATTCATCGTGTCATGTCTAGGCCTTAGGCTTGGGATGTGATAAACTTGGTATCAGAGCACTAGGTTGATAGATCCTCAGAGTTCACACACAGTATTGATCAGAGTCCTATTTATGGTTGTGAAGTGCGCCATAAAATATGAATAGGAGGCTATGAGGCATTTTAGGAAATGTTTCCCTTTTTCATGTTCTAAGTCATACTATAGAGTTTTAGTAAGTGTTTCGCCTAACGATTGTTCTTTGTTATGCCAGATCATGTCAAACGCAAGAGCAAGATGGGCCCAAACTCCTGAGGAGCAACCTACCAATGGTGGGCTCCGTGATGCTCTCACTATGCTTGCCCAAGTTATAGCCAACCAAGTCAATCAAGGGGCCCAAGCCCTCATGCTACTACCCCAGGAGGTGGGGTAAAGGACTTCATGAGGATGAATCCTCTGGTGTTCTATGGATCAAAGGTGGATGAAGATACACAAGAGTTCATTAATGAGGTTTACAAGATTTTGAATATTATGGGTATTGGGCTGAATGAAAACGCAGAGTTGGCAGTGTACCAACTCAAAGAGATAGCCCAAATATGGTATGATCAATTGAAGAGGGAGAAGGAAAATGGTAATGTTGTGCTTTGGGAGGAGTTCAACTTGACTTTCCTTAATTGGTTCTTCCCTCTTGAGCTCAGGAAGCTAAGTTGGTGGAGTTTATGAATTTGAAGCAAGGTTCCATGAGTATGAGGAAGTATGCCCTCAAGTTTAATCAACTTTCAATGTATGCTCCTCATTTGGTGGTCGATCTTAGATCTAGGAGGAATAAGTTTGTGATGGGAATCTTCGACTTGGTTAGTGAAGAATGTCGGTCCGCCATGCTAATTAGTGACATGGACTTGCCTTGATTGATAACCTATGCCGAGCAAATGGAGGAGGACAAATTGAGGAATAAAAGGAGTCACAAGGCCAAGAGGGCCCATTTTGAGGGTAAGTTACTAGGGGATGGCCGGCTCCATAAAGGCCAAGGGTCTTCTCATGCTACTCACAGGGGGTTTGCCAATGACTCCCCTAGTCCGAAAGGTGTTGGTGGTGTGGCTCCTATTTGTGAGTGTCTTAAATGTGGAGGGGGTCATAGGGTCCCTTTTTTGAAAGGTTCTAATTCATCTTTGAATGTAGGGAGCTTGGTCACAAGAAGATGGATTGTCCAAGAAACCATAGCAATGATCGAGGTTCAAATGTGGTTCCATTGGATAGGGGTGGTCATCAAGGTGGTTCCCCAAGGCACAATTGGTTTTATGCTATACATGAGAGGTAAACGGTTGGTGAGGTTCCCGACGTTGTTACCGGTATATTGAAAATCTTTGACTTTGATATATATGCTTTGATTTATCCAAGTGCCACTCTCTCCTTTGTTACCTTTTTTGTTGCTAAAAAGTTCCATGCTAAGTGCAAGTTGTTACATAGGTCTATGAGGTGTCTACTCCTATTGGTGCATCTATTATTTCTAGGAAGGTGTATAGAAATTTTCCGGTTTGCATCTTGCTTGAAATATTGCCTTGTGATCTTGTTGAGTTAGACATGGTTGATTTTGATGTCATTCTTGGGATGGATTGGTTGCATGCA
>JAPFFP010007976.1:0-17449 GCA_026153255.1 Solanum medicagineum
AGAAAGTGAGCCAATTTTATCATCCGATCAACCACACCCCATATGGAATCAAAACCTTTTCTAATCTTAGGAAACCTAACCACGAAATCCATATCAACTATCTCCCACTTCCAAGTAGGAATCTCTATGTCTTGGGTTAGGCCACCCTGCCTTTGGTGTTCGGCTTTGACTTGTTGACAACTATGGCAACCGGAAACAAATTTGGCAATATCTCTCTTCATGACAACTATGGCAACCGGAAACAAATTTGGTAATATCTCTCTTCATACTTCCCCACCAATACACATCCCTCAAGTATCTATACATTTTGGTGGAACCGGGGTAGATAGAATAAGAGGAATTATGGGCTTCATCAAGAATTCTCTTCCTCAAACCATCAACACATGGAAAAAACAACCTACCTTGGTATCTAAGGGCCCCATCTCCCCCTTGAGAGAAAACCTCTATCTTGTCTTGTCTCACCAAGGCCTTCAACACAAGCAAGGAGGAGTCTAGATCTTGTTTTGTTATCACCTCATCAACCAAAGAAGATTTAGAAACATCAACAACAACAACAATGCCATTACCCACATCTTTCAACCTCACCCCCAATCTAGCCGACATATACACTTCCCTAGCCATTTCCCTTTCACCACCATCCACATGAGCTAGGCTACCCATGGACACCCGACAAAAAGTATCCGCCACAACATTTGCCTTACTCGGGTGATAATGCACACTCATGTCATAGCATTTAAGGAGTTCTAGCCACCTTCTTTGTCTCAAGTAAAGATCTTTTTGAGTGAAGACATATTGAAGGCTCTAATGATCGGTGAAGACATCAACATGCACCCTATACAAATAATGACGTCAAATCTTTAATGCAAGTACCACGGCGGCTAATTCAAGATCATGGATAGGGTAGTTCTTTTCATGCACTTTGAGTTGCCTAGAAGCATAGTCTATGACCTTACCATTTTGCATTAGTACACAACCCAAACCAACTCTAAATGCATCATAATACACAAAAAAACCCTCAAGCCCATCCGGTAGTGACAATATAGGAGCGGACACAAGTCTATCTTTCAATGATTGGACGTTTTTCTTACATTCATCTGTCCACACAAACTTAACCTTCTTTTGAGTCAATTTTGTCATATGAGAAGCAATAGAGGAGAACCCATTCACAAAGCTTCTATAGTAACCCGCAAGGCCTAAGAAACTCATAATGTCCGATGGTCAATGGCCTAGGCCAAATCCTAATCACATCGGTTTTCTTAGGATCCACTTTTATACCATCCTCAGACACCACATGACCCAAGAATGCAACCTTTTTCAACCAAAATTCACACTTGTAACACTTGTAAACTCAAATGACCATATGCTCTTCCCTACTATGTGAATAGATTAAAATATCATCAACGAAGACCACAACAAAGGAATCAAGGTAGGGCTTGAAGACCCTATTCATTAGGTCCACGAAGATGGCTGACGCATTAGTCAATCCAAATGACATCACCACAAATTCATAATGCCCATACCTAGTCCGGAAGGCCATCTTCGAGATATCACTCTCTTACCCTTACTTGATGGTACTCGGACCGAAGATCAATCTTAGAGAAAAAGCTAGCCCCTTGCAATTGGTCAAACAAGTCATCAATCCTTGGACGAGGATATCTATTCTTTACGATGACCCTATTGAGTTGTCGGTAGTCAATGCACATTCTAAGTGACCTGTCTTTCTTCTTTATAAACAACACTAGTGCACCCCAAGGTGAATGGCTAGGTATAACAAATCCCTTCTCCAACAAATCTTTCAATTGCTCCCTTAACTCCTTCAACCCCACCGGGGCCATATGGTGAGGGGGAATAGAGATAGGTTGGGTGTCAGGAAGGATATACGAAAATCTATCTTCCTTTCCGGAGAGACACCGGGAAGATCATTTGGGAAGACATCAAGAAATTCATTTACAACCAGAATCGACTCAATGGAAGGGACTTTGGACTCCACATCTTTGACTCTCACAAGATGATACAAACACCCCTTGGAAATCAACCTATGGGCTTTAATGCATGAGATGAACCTACCCCTCACTGCCACATCATGACTTTCCCACTTAAGGACAGGTTCATTTGGAAATAAAAACTTGACCCTACAGTTTCTACAATCAATAGAAGCATAGTAGGCATGCAACCAATCCATCCCAAGAATAACATCAAAATCAACCATAGCTAATTCAACAAGATCACAAGGTAGGATTTTATGCAAGATGCAAATCGAATAATTTCTATACACCCTCCTAGCAACAATAAATGCACCAATAGGAGTAGACACCTCATATGACTCATGCAGCAACTCCAGCTCAACATTGAACTTTTTCGCAACAAAGGGGGTAACAAAGGAAAGGGTGGCACCCGAATCAATCAATGCATATACATCATAATCGAAAATTTTCAACATACCGGTAACAACATCGGGGACTTCACCAACCCCTTGCCTCTCATGTAGAGCATAAAAGCGATTGTACCTCATGGGATCACCTTGAGGACAACCTCTACCCAATGACACCGTATTTGCACCCCGAACTTTGCCACGATTCCTTGGACAATCCATCCTCTTGTGACCAAGCTCCCCACAATCAAAACATGCATTGGAACCCCTCAAACATAGGCCCCTATGACATCTTCCACACTTAGGGCACACATCATTGGGAACCATTGCACCCACACCTTGAGGCATAGGGACGTCATTGGCAAACCCCCTATTTAGTAGCATACGGAGGCCTTTGGCCTTGTTGATATCTAGCACCCTTTTGAAACCCACCTTCAAAATGAGCTCTCTTGGACTCATGGCCCCTCGTCTTTCTCAACTTTTCTTCTTCCATTTGCTCGGCATATGTCACCAACCGAGACAAGTCCATATCACTAATAAGCATTGCGGATCGGTACTCTTCACTTACCAAATCGGAGACGCCCATAACAAACTTATTCATTCTTGACCTAGAATCGGTCACCAAGTGAGGAGCATACTTTGAGAATTGATTAAATCTGAGTGCATACTCCCTTAAACTCATACCACCTTGTTTCAAGTTCATAAACTCAACCAACTTTGCTTTCCTAAGCTCAAGAGGGAAGAACCGATTAAGGAAGGCCAATTTAAATTCCTCCCAAAGCACCACATAGCTATTACCTTCTCACCTTTCCATTGATCAAACCAAATTTGGGCCACCCCCTTGAATTGGTATGCCGCTAACTCCGCCTTCTCATTTTGCCCAATACCCATGATCGACAAGATTTTGTAGATTTCATCAATAAAATCTTGTGGATCCTCATCCATCTTTGACCTATGGAAAATGGAGGATTCATCCTTATGAAATCCCTTACCCTGGCTCCCGAGGTAGCAGCATGAGAGGCTTGGGCCCCTTGTAAGAGCATCTCGGAGCTCACCATTAGTGGGTTGCTCCTCGGGAGTTTGGACCCGTCTTCCTCTAGTATTCGGCATGATATAGAATAACAAAGAATAATCGTTAGAGGGAGAACAACTTATCACAACTCTAAAGCACGGCTTAGAACATAAAGAAGGGAAACAGTACCTAAAACATCTCATAGCCTCCTATTAGTCATGGCGTGCTTCACAATCATGAATAGGACTCTAATCGATGTAGTGTGTTGGACTTCGAGGATCTATCAACCTAGTGCTCTGATACAAAGTTTGTCATGACCCAAGCCTAGGGCCTAGACGTGACACAGCGAATGGGGAACCCGAAGGGACCCCAAACAAGCCTCTTAGCATATCGTCACACATCCTTGGTTGTGGAAACATACAACAGACATATACAAATAAATTAAAGGCAATGAGACTAAGGGAGAAACTTACATAATCATCAAAGTCAAAAGTTAAGAGTCAAGCTTATACATAGTACACACCTTGTCCTACATACACCTCTAAAACAGAGAAAGAGCGGGGACCAAGACAAGCTACCGGGCTCACTCTCATAGTCAAATGTAACATAAGATAGCATCTCAAAACATAGATAATAGGGAAAGACATAAACCGAAGTCCCCGAAATGGAGGACTCACCAACAACTTGGAAAAGCACCGTGTAGCCACGCGGAGGAGGAGGAGGATGATCAACCCAGGCATCGGTTCCTAAATGGTAATATCATGTAGGCAAGAGTATACGTTAGTGTGTTTGAATTTACTAAGTATGTGGGATGCAATGCAACAATAAACAAGCTTCATGATCAAATGCATACATTAAACAATAGGCACAGTATAGCAATATGGCATGTATGATCGATGCATAAGTAAAATATGCTAGGATAAATTGTGCTTATATAAGATATTATATGTGTAGAAGAGACCAAGCTAGAATCCCAACTTTGGATGGGAGATGTCGTTCACACCCGAACACCCTGGTGGCAAGGTACTACACCCCTCGCATGGTTGATGTCGTTCACACCCGGACAACCTGGTGGAAAGGTTCTACACCCCTCACATAGTTGATGTTGTTCACACCCAGATACCCTGGTTTCAAGGTACTAGATCCCTCACATGGTTTTATCTCGTTCACACCCGGATACCCTGGTGGCAAGGTACTCACCCCTCACATGATCGTCTGGGCACTTATGCGACCCCTTACCAGACATGGTCTAATACAAAACATTATATAAAACATACATATATATCATGTCCATAAGCTCATTTTATCATTAAAACATCATACATATCATATCTCATGCTTTGAACCTTCAATTCCTAAAGAAACCATAACCTAACATTTTATCAAACACTTGGTGGGTGTGTAATGGGAGTAAAAGAGCATGAAATTTAGAGATGAAATCATGCAGAAAAATCAGTGGTAAAACCTTTAATCAACACCTTACAACACCCCCAAGACATTCACATCAAAACCCCTCATCAATTCCAACATTAGATCCAAGATTTGAAGCTTAAAACATGCTAAAACAATCATACTTTCATGAACTAAAATCACTGTACAGTAAATTTCTCAATATACAATACCCACATGTAAAATCAACTTTAAATCATGCAGTATAAATTAAAAGAGGGTTTAGGCACCATGGTTAGAATGGTTTAACACCAAATACCTTAGATTTTGTGAAGTTCTTAAAGAAGACTTTAATGGAGATTTGAAGCTTGGGTGAGATCCTTAAACAAATCCTTGAGATTGGCCTTAAGTTTTGGACTTGAATTTAGGGTTAGAACTAAATCTAAATGTTTGGGAAAATATTGGGAAATGTTTTGGGGTGCTATGAGGGTGAAATAAGGTTAAGTAAAAGTGAAAATACGTTTGGGAAGACTTAGGTCCAACACTTAGAAAAATCTGGGCGAATTAGGAAAAGACGGTGCAGGAAAAACACCTCTCCGCGTTGCCGAGAGGTCGCAGAACGCTTCTGAAAATTGCACCATGTGAAAATTTCATAATTCGATTTCTTTGCTTTAAATTCGAGGTTAGACCCTTGTCACCCTAATTTTGACCCCCTGAACAAGAATATAAAGTCAAATTTCTGAAATTCCCAATAGATCTTTAGATATATGGAAAACAAGATTCCAGGAACTTCTAAGGCATGTTTTCGGGAACTTTTTGGGGTCGTTTCAACCCTATTGAGTTTATTGAGGAAACTTATCAGGTTTTGGTAGTGATGGTCATTTCGTCCGAAGATAAAGTTGAGTTGGTGGCCTACCAACTCAAGGAAGTGGCTAAGATTTAGTTTGAGCAATGGACCAATGAGAAAGGCTAAGGAGTAGGTCTTATAGGTTAGGAGGAATTAAAATGTGCCTTTTTGGATCTATTCTTCCCCATTGAGCTTAGGGAGGCAAAGGTCTAGGAATTCATCAACTTTAAGCAAGGGAGAATGAGCGTGAGGGAGTATGCCCTCAAATTTACCAAATTGTCAAAGTATGCCCCATTTATGGTCACGGATCTGAGGGATCGCATAAGCAAGTTTATTTTAGGTGTCTCAGAGTTAGTATCCAGGAAATGAAAGATGCCCATGTTGATCAAAGAGATGGACATTTCCCGCTTGATGATGTATGCGGAGCAAATTGAGGAAGAAAAGCTTCGTGACAGGGAAAGGGAGTCCAAGAGAGCTTGGATTAAAGGTGGGAACTACTCTCACCAAAAGGGCGGTGGTCACAAATTCTAAGGTGGCCAAAAGTTGCGCAAGTATCCACCAACACTCCTCCCCGGGAAGATAAGGGGGTGGCTCCCAGCCCCCAAGTCCAAATTTCCCTAAGTGTGGGAAGCCTCACAAAGGAGAACCCCTAGCCAGGTCAAATGCTTGCTTCACTTGTGGGAAGCCCGACCACCCTGCTAAGTACTGTAGGAGAGGAGGCACAATGCCTAAATACCATAGGGGTCCACCTTAAGTCGCCCAAAGGACCAATCGATTCTATGCTCTTCATGGTCACCATGAGGTCGAAGAAGCTCCGGATGTGGTTACCGATATGTTAAGAGTTTTTTGTTATGATACATATGCACTTTTAGATTTGAGAGTAAATTTTTATTTTGTAACCTCATGCTTTACATATAAAAAATTTTGTAACCTCATGCTTTACATATAAGTTTCATGCATTATCCTGATGTCCTCCACAAACCCTATGAGGTGAGTAACCCCGTAGGTAATTCTATCATAGCTCAAAGAGTTTATAGAGGTTGCTCAATTTCTATCTTTCATAAAGTGATTCTGTGTGACTTAGTCAAGCTTTCAATGGTAGACTTCGATGTGATTCTAGGGATGGATTGATTGCATGCTTCTTATACCTCTATTAGCTGTAGAACTCAAATGGTTAAATTCCAATTTCCTAGTGAGACAGTTCTTGAATGGGAGGATAGCTACTCTTCATGTAGGGGTTGGTTCATTTCTTATAAAGGCCCACAAAATTATTTCCAAGGGTGCATCTACCACTTGGTAAGGGTCAAAGAAGTCTCTTCCAATGTTCCTTCTCTTGAGTCAGTCCCTGTTGTAAGTGAATTCCCTAATATCTTCCCATATGAGTTACCGGATATAGACTTTGGTATAGATCTCTTACTCGTTACTCAGCCTATGTCAATCTCGTCTTATAGAATGGCCCCTGCAGAATTAAAGAGTTTATAGAGAAACTGAAGGATTTGTGGAGAAGGGTTTCATTTAGACGTAAGTGGTCTCCATGGGGTGCCCCGACCCTATTTGTAAGGAAGGACAGGTTGCTCTAATGTGCATTGGTTATCGGTAACTCAATAAGGTCACCATCAAGAATAAGTATCCCCTCCCAAGGATAGATGATTTGTTTGATCAACTACAAGGGGCTACTCATTTCTCCGAAATTGATTTGAGATTCGGTTATCACCAATTGAGGGTGAGAGAGAGTGACATCCGTAAGATGGCATTTCAGACTAGGTATGGTCATTTTGAGTTTGTTGTGATGTCATTTGGCCTCACTGATGCACTGACAATATTTATGGACCTCATGAATAGGGTGTTCAAGCCTTACCTTGATATGTTTGTGTGGTGTTTATTGATGACATTCTTATCTACTCTCGAGGTGAGCAAGAGCACATGGAGCACTTGAGGGTAGTACTGCAAACCTTGATGGAACAAAAGCTCTATGCAAAATTTGATAAATTCGAGTTTTGGCTAGATAGGGTTGCCTTCCTTGGGCATATGGTATCTAGAGAGGGCATTAAAGTTGATCATAAGAAGACAAAAGCGGTGAGAAACTGGCCAAGGCCATTGACTCCTACTAACGTAAAAAGAGTTTCTTGGGTCTAACCAGTTACTATCGATAGTTCGTGCAAGACTTCTCCACTATCTCGTCTCCACTCAACAAGGTAACTCAAAAGAAGGCTATTATGGAGGCAGATAAATATGAGAGTAGTTTCTAAACTTTAAAGCATTGGTTGACTTTATCCCTCATATTGACATTACCAGAAGGGAATGATGGGTTCGTCGTGTATTGTGATGCATCAATGATTGGGTTGGGTTATGTGTTAATGCAAAATGGTAAAGTTATTGCCTATGCTTCAAGGAAGTTAAAAGTGCATGAGAAGAATTACTCAACTCATGATCTTGAGCTTGCAACCGTGGTATTTGCCTTAAAGATTTGGTGTCATTACTTGTATAAAGTTCATGTGGATGTGTTCACCGACCACAAGAGTCTCCAACACATGTTCACCAAAAAACATCTCAACTTGAGGCAAAAAGGTAATTATAACTACTCAAGGATTATGACATGAGTGTGACATACCACCACCAATCCTATGGGTAGTGTGTCCCATATTGACGATGATAGAAAAGGGAATTCGTCAAAGATGTTCATAGGTTGTCTAGACTGGGAGTGCAATTGAGGGAGTTTGGAAGTAGTGGTGCAATGGTTCTTCATGGGTCCGCATCTTCTTTGATTGGTAAGGTTAACGCCAAGCAAGACCTTGATCATACCTTGGTTGAGTTGAAAACCTTAGTAAAAGATGGAAAGATAAAAATATTCTCACAAGGGGTACATGGTGTACTCTGATGTGAAGGGAGATAATATGTGCCCAATGAGTGAATTGAATGATTTGATCATGCAAGAGGCCTATAATTCTTTATATTCCATTTATCTTGGTACTACCAAGAGGTATAGAGACTTGAGAGAGATTTATTAGTGGAATGGAACGAAGAAGAAATTGCTCAATTTATGTCTGAGTGTGCCTATTGCCAACAAGGTTGGGTGGCCTAGCACAAGACATTGACATTCCTACCTGGAAACTGGAATAGATCAGCATGGACTTCATAGTTGGGTTGCCAAAGAAAAAAAGGCATTTTGACTCTATATGGGTGATCGTTGACCACATGACAAAGTTGGCTCATTTCCTACTGGTCAATACTACATTTAGTGTTAAAGACTATGCCTACTTACATATCAGAGAATTGGTGAGGCTGCATGGGATTCCATTGTCCATCATACCGGACGGTGGAGTTCAATTCACTTATCACTTTTGGAAATCTTTCCAATGAGGACTTGGCACTAGGGTGAAGTTTAGCACAGCTTTTCATCTCCAAAACTGATGAGCAAGCCGAAAAGACTATTCAAATTTTGGAGGATATGTTGTGAGCTTTTGTGTTGGAGTTTGAAGGGTGTTAGGATGAACACTTGCCACTAATTAAGTTTGTCTACAACAATAGCTTTCATGCAATTATTGGGATGGCAATATTTGAAGCATTGTATGGTAGAAGATGTAGGTCGTCCATCGGGTAGCTCAACGTCACTGAGATGGCACTAATAAGATCGGACTTGGTGAGAATTCTATGGAGAAAAGCAAAAGCATAAGGGAGAAATTACAAATAGCCGAAAGTCAACATAAGTCCTACTCTAATGTGAGAAAAATGGAACTTGAGTGCGGAGATGGTGATTGGGTCTATTTGAAGGTGTCTCCAAATGAAAGGTGTACTCCGATTCAATAAAAAAGTGAAATTGAGTCTTAGATATATGAGACCCTATAAGATGGTGATAAAAGTGGGGAAAGTGGCATATGAGTTAGATCTACCCAATGAGTTGCACTTGTTCATATGGTCTTTCATATGTCGATGTTGAGGAAATTCATAGGTGACCCAAGTTTCATATTTTATTTGCATGATGTGGGCATTGAAGAGGATTTGAGTCACGAAGGGATACCGGTTGAAATCCTAGACAGGCAAGTGAAGAAGCTAAGGAACAAGGAAGTTGTACCCGTGAAGATACTTTGGAGAAACCAACAAGTTGAGGGTGCTACATGGAAAGTGGAAGAAGATATGATGAAGCACTATCCACATTTGTTACTCAAGCCTAAGGTATTAACAAATTCTTCCAAAAACCTCAAATTCCATGCATTTTAGTTTCTCATGATGTATGCATTTATTTTGATTTGTAGATTGTTTTGAGACATGTTTGAAGTATGAAATCTAAATTTTTTGAGAAATAGTGTCTGGCTTGCATTTTTGCATGCATGCTAGGTTATTAGCAGTTAGTTTACTTTTTAAAGCCTGCCTTTAAGTACATTCGAAGACGAATGTTTCCAAGGGGGAGATATTGTAATAACCCCCAGTTTAGGAGCCCTGAAAGAAAACTTGGCTTAAAAAATGAGCTGGAGTCTAGTTTACAGGGCGACTTATAGCCCGAAAGTTGACATACGGCCCATATGTTTTGTTCCTAAACATAAAACTTTAGGAAGGGGAAAAGTTTTCAAGTGTGGTGTAACCGATGGACCAAGTGACGACCCGTTGAATACCTCACGTCTCATAGATGGTTTCATGAGTGGAACTCAAGACATGAAGGAAATTAGGAGTTATTAGAAAAGTAACTTACGAGTTATCAGATGGCCCGTCAAATAGGTTACGACCCGTAGGATCGTTTCGAGGGTGAGGCCGAAGAAGTGAGAAAATGGTTTTAGTGTGAAAGGACTCTACAAGTCCAACCACGACTCGTAAGATGTTTTATGGACTGTACTAATGCTTCATGGGTTTTAGTCCAGCAAAGTCAATTTTCAAGATTTTCAAATGTGTCATTAGACGAAGGGACTTACAGCCTGTGGATTGACGTATGGCCCGTAGCTAGGGTCTCTTAGGTCAGTCCCAACAATTTTAATGAGGAGAAATTTTGTCATCTTCGTTCTTTCTATTCCTATGCTGTGTCATTTGGTGGGTGGGAAAGGGACCCTATAACAACCCTTAAGCCCTAAATCCCTCATTCACTACTTCATTTTTTACTCCCAAAATTTCTAAGGCAAAAAAAGGCTCTAAAGAACAAGCTAGGGCAAGGCTAGTGTTCCATGATTCTTCCTCAGTCCTAGCATTTGTTTCTCTCCAGTTCTTCCAAGGTATGTGAATTAATTTATGGGTATCCTTTCATCCATAAAGTTCCCTATTAAGTATTTTTATCCTTTCTTTAAGTTCACCAAGTTAATGTGCATGCTTATCATGATTTCATGATATTTATATTATTCTATGGTACATATGAAGTTAATAGTTACTCTGTTAAGTAGATATATGCATATCAGAAGAATGATGTTAATTCTATGATGAATTTCGATATGATTAAGGTTGGGCATTTTATACGTTTCTTTTTAAAGAAATTTCCTATGTCTTATGCAATTTTATGATTGTTCCAAGATAAAACTAAGCCCACTTAGTTTTCAAGTAAAGCTTTCTAGACATGATTATGATTATGGCATTAATGAAGCATTTCAAAGTTAAGTTTATCAAAGATATGAGTATGATGTTAATTGCCCTAAAAGATGTTTAAGAAATATCCCCAAGATGAAAGGACAATTCTCACTTGGTGGTTCCTAAGTTCGAGTTACTCATATGAGTGCTACTTATGATTCTAAGTTGAACTTTAAAGACACCGAATGTGACCTTGTGGTGAGTTTCGGTAAGGGAACCTTGGAAGCAACCCTTTGTCACATTAACCGTGTGCCACAATAGGAGCCCCTGTATGATAGGCTAATGGATCCACGTAGGCCATTTATATTATTATGATGCATGTAAGGTTGACGGAGTTCCACCAGGCAAGTGGTCTCCCCATGCTAATGTAGGGGATTATGTTGGATTCCATGTAGTAGATCACATGATCTTATATATCTGTTAAGGTTCATTCCCATAAGCTTATGATCTTATGCTATGTTTTCACTCTGTATGCTTTCTTATGCATTATCTCATATTAATCTTGAGACATATTCCTTGTGCATGTTTAAGTTTGCTTATGTATCCTTTATTCTAAACACCCTTATATGTTATGTTTAATAATGATGGTATTACAATTTCATCCCCGCACTGCATCTCACATACATAGTACATTCAAACATACTAATGCATATTTTCCCTACATGATTTAACCATATAAGGATAGGTACTCCTCTACTGGCTCGAGGCTAGTTTTCAGTGTCCAAGACTAGTAGTTTATAGTGGTGAGCCCTTAGTTCGAGACTTCTTCACTTTTTTCTTCTATCTTGTTTCTTTGCTTTATTTAAGAAAATGTATTTGTGGCCCTTCTGAGGCTTTTACATTCTATGTTGCACTTTTTTGAACTTCTTTCTATTTGATGGAGATCGACCGATACCGGTCCCATCCGTTTATGATGTAGATAGTATGCATATGGACAAACAAGTTGATTATAGTAGTATTTCTACTACTTTGTAATGTTGCTTCATTGTCAAAATTGGCCCTTAAGTCCCTTTTCCCTTACTTTCTTTCCAAAAATGTTTTACTTAATGTCTATGAATGCTTAAGATGCTAGGGATGGCTTGGGTTAGGTGCCTTCGGGTATCTCATTCATTGTGGGATGACTAGGCCCCTAAGTCGGGTTGTTACATCAAGTCTTGCTCATAGGTGAAGTTCATGGTCTAAGTCTTGCTTCTAAGGCAGAATTATAGAGCATCTCATAAAAAGACATAATGTGATAGTGTCAAGCCTTGCTCATGGGACTTAACTTGTTATTTGGAAGTCCTCAAACTAATAAGTGTTACCGCTAGGGCAATAATTATAGAGTATTGCATAAATCAAAACACAATGTTATATTATCAAGTCTTGACTGTGGAGCGTAATGTGTAATTTAGAAGTCCTTGAGCTAAGAGCAAGAGTTATATATATGATAAATCAAGATATAATGTAGTAGTGTCAAGCCTTACCCATGGGGCGTAACTTGTGAAGTTTTTGGTCTATGTATTGCTTATAAGGCAAGAGCGTTCGAGCATATTATAAGTCAAGACATAATGTAGTTGTCACGACCTAAGCCTACTGCCTAGCCATAACACAGTGAATGATATTTCCGAAGGAACCCCAAAACTAACCCTTGGTATACAATTAAGCATTCAAGGTAAACCAATGAGAAGTACATAAGTGGAAGCATAGACATGACATAACTCATAATCATAAAAAAGATCGTAACATGAGAAAATACAAGTCAGAAACTGGAACAATACGTAGGTCCAATAAATGCCTCTAACTCGTGACATAAGATAGGAGCTCAAACTGACCCTGGATCACCCTGAACATAAAGAATGCTGACTCTAATACATAACAAAGCATGAAAGATAAGATAATAGGCTTTGTCCTTGAAGTTGGAGGACTCACCCAATCCGGATCCTCAAGATATCTAGATCTAGCCACATAGATGGATGATAGGATTACCTGCACTTGCATTGTGATATAATGCAAGCATTAGAGTATGCATTAGTATGTTTGAATGTACTAAGTATTTGGGCATGCAATATGAGAATACATGATAAAACCTGCATTTGGAAAATTATAGGACAAGACACATTATGGAAAGGTGAAATAAAAAAGAGTCAACTATGAAACCATTATGATGCATGAATGCTCTGACATATAATCACATGAAGAGATACACCCATAATCAACACTTGAGATCACACAAACCATCACATAGAGCCTTGGTATAACCCCTTCCTTACGGGCCTTACCCATTTTGGAGACTTCATTAGTATACCTTATGGGTGTTGCCCATTTCGGATACTTACATGTGGGTCACCTTAAGGCCTTGCCAATTTTGAAGACTTACATTTTGATCACCTTACAAGCCTTGCCCATTCCGGAGACTTGTTCTTGAATGACCATACTGGGTTTTCCCATTTCAGAGACTTGTACTTGGATTACCTTACATGCCTTGCCCATTTCAAAGACTTGCTCTAGAATCACCTCACGGGTCTTGCCGATTTAAAAGACTCACATTTCAAATATCATCATAAGACATCATCAATTCATCACCATGCATATAAGAACTTTTAAGCCAATACTTCATAATTCAATCATACTTACATGCATAGGATGGCTTATACATAACTTGCACATGATAGCGTATCACACTTATACTTGAATTCATATCACAAACACATTCATGAAATCCATGTTCATGTAGAATTCATGCTCAATTTATGTTCATATCTCTCAATTCAAGACCAATTTAAGCTCATAAACATAGACTTATACTCAATTCATGCTTACATTGTAAGGAGTAGGAGTAAAGCATAGGTATGTGAAATTCAATCTTAAAGCATGATAATAGAATGAAAACAACCATGATCCATGAAGAAATAAACATTTGAATCTTGATCAAAACAACCCATGCATCATGAATGCTTAGTTCATAAATCATGTAAGTTCAATTCTCATGAAAACCATATAAAATAATTGGAGTAAGGCTAGGTTCATGCTTAAATCAACATTTAAATCCCACCTATATCATAATTTCAACAATTTAAAGTCAAAACATGAGAATCATGCTTAGATCATAGTTAAAGTACATGAAAAATTGAAAAAGAGATTTGGACTCCAAGATTGAATTGAAACCAAGGATCAATCCAACATACATTACTTAGATTAAGAAGTTTGAGATGAATTTATCTTGAGCTTGAAACCCCACTTGATATCCTCGCTTGAATCTTGAGGTCTAGACTTGGAGAGTGATTTTTAGGAGCTTGATTATAGAAACTAAGTGTTAGGCTTGAAATAGAGTGTTATGAAATACATAAGGGTTGATTTAGGAGGATATTAGAGTTATAGAAGGTCCAAAATATACTTAGAGTTGGGGGAAAATACCAAAGAGGCCTTAATAAAACAAGCCTTAAAAGTTGATCAGGAAAGCGCACAGATGGCTTTACTAGTCGTGAACCTTTTCACGGGCCGTGAACCTTTTCACAGTCCGTGAAAGCTTCTGTGAAAGTGAGCCTACACTAACAGGTTTTACAATAATGGGCATAACTTCTTGCTCCAAACTCGAAATTAGGTAAAATTGGATGCGTTGGAAAGCTAATTCAAATAGCTTTAATTTGGTAGGTCATGGGCCACCTAATTATTTTTATGGAAGGAGATATGATTATTTGAAGTTGACACTTAATGAAATGAGATTGAAAAACTAAACCAAACACTTTCAGGAAAGGTTTTCATGATCCATGAAACTACTCATCATTGGCCGTGAAACCATCTGCGAAACTAACCCAAGTTACGAAACAAGGTTATCCAAGTCTTGTGGTCCCTTCACGAACCACACCACGATCCGTGGTGAGGCTCATGAACCGTGGTGGTGCTCGTAGTGGCACACTTGGGCATGGCAGCCTTCGAGCAACCAGGAAAATAGCTAAGACCACTTTCACGGCCAGTGGACCTTTTCACGACTTATGAAAAGCTCCCTGAAAGGGTGCCTTAGCCAAAAAAATCCTGGAAATCGTTTTTTTTTTTTTACTTACTAAGGCCTTCCAAAGTCCAGGTCCTTACAATAGTAGTGTCAAGTCTTGCTCTTGGGGTTTGACTTGTTGTTTCAAAGTCCTAGGAATAACAAGTCTTACCTCTAGGGAAATTGTTATTGAGTATCTCATAAATCAAAACACATGTGATATTGTCAAGTCTTGCTCATGGGGCTTAACTTGTTGTTTGGAAATCTTTGGGCGAAGAGGCAAGAGTTATAGATATGATAAATCAAGGCAAAAATATAGTAGTGTCAAAACTTGCCCATGGGACGTAACTTGTAAAGTTCTTGGTCTATGTCTTGCATATAAGGCAAGAGGTATAAAGCATAATGTGGTAGTGTCAAATCTTGCCCATAGGGCTTAATTTGTTTTTTGGAAGTCCTTGTACTAACAATTCTTACCTCTAGGACAATAGTTATAGACTATTATATAAATCAAAATACAACGCCTATGGGGTTTAGCTTGTTGTTTTGAAGTCACTAAGCTAAGAGGCAAGAGTTATATATGATAAATCAAGACACAATGTAGTAGTGTCAAGTCTTTGCCTATGGAGCATAACTTGTGAAGTTCTAGGTCTAGGTCTAGGTCTAGATTTTGTCTCTAAGGTAAAAGTTATAGAGTATCTCATAAATTAAAACACAAAAAAAATTGTGTCAACTCTATGGGACGTAACTTGTTCTTTGAAAGTTTTTAGACTAAGTGTTACCTCTAAATTTAGAGTTATAGAGTATTTTGTGAAATTTCAAACTATATATATTTAAAATAATAAATATGAACAAAAATTCACTTGACCCTTGGCACTTGAATCTAGAAATCATTTTATTTAAAAGAAATACAAAATATATAAAATAAATATTATTTTTAGTTTCAGAATTAAAAAGATGAAAGAACAAAAAAAGAAAAAAAATAGAAAGAAAGAAAAAAATAGAAGAAAAGAACACAATAAAAAAGAAACAAGGATGAAAAATAAAATACATAATAAGAAATGAAAGAAGAAAAAAAGAAGGAAAAGAAAAAAAGTGAGAAAATGAGGGAAAAGAAAGAGAGAAGCAAAAAAAAGCTTTTTAGTTCAATTAAGAGCTTGTTTGGATGGTGGTTTTTGGTGGTATGGTATGGTATGGTCAGTAAGAGAATCACTTATGTTTTGATTATTTCATTAATTATATGATATGTATGGTTTGGTTCCATGGTTTTGTAACAGTAAAAAATCTCACTTTTTGAAACCACCAATTCGGTGGTATTCATTGACTCTCTTATTTTTTTTCTAATAATACCTTTAAATTTAAATAATTTTAATTTATTGTTTATTCTTTCTTTTACCCTAATGTATCTATTGCTTTTATATTACTTATTTTCCTCCGCATCAACTTTTGAAACTTCTCTTCCACCTCCCGTCTTTTCTTTCAAGCTTTAATCTATGTTTTGAGGTACATTTTTTTTTAAAGTTCTTATTTTTTCAATTTCCTTGTGTTGAATTGCAAATATATTAGCTTGTATGTTCCTTTACCTGATTCTATGTATTTATTTAAAAAATAATTAATTAAAATATTGATAAATTTAATATTTATAATAATTAAAGATATTTTTATAAATTTATAAATTACGATACAGTACTATATATTCAAATTAAACAAAAAATCATTATTAAACAGTAGCAACACATATTGTCTATCTAAACATTGTACAACTCTATACAATATCATACCATACAATACTATACATTATGAAACCATGGGAAACTACCATAAAATAGTGGGTAAGTTATCAAAATACAAGTTTCCTTTATTTTGTTGTGTTTGAAGGGCAATTCTGTCCCAAAACAAATCATTAAATGGATAAAGAACATTTTTGCAAGACTTTTCTCATGAGAGAGAAAATATTAAGATAAACTCTTATAAGAGGCATTTATGAACTAACTTAACCACTGACAAATTTAAGTTCAAACTACTGTAAGAGCACTTACGATAGATATTCTTGAAAAAATTACTTAAGTAGATCTATTTTAATAAATAATTACTAATATTAGTGATACTTTTTATTTATTACCATTTATAGTAATGTATAGCAATATTATGAACTTGCACTTGTATTAAAAATGGATCATGCATTAAATATAACAACAACAACAACATACCCCAGTGCCTCAAAAGGCTCCCGCTCATTGCGGGGTAAGGGGGGTCGAATGTACGCAGCCTAACCCCTATGTTTAAAAACATAAAGCGGCTGTTTCCAGATGACCCATGAGG